>OVAN01008746.1:0-17785 GCA_900406275.1 Anastatica hierochuntica | reverse complement strand
TCCAAATCAACCTTGAATCCACCATTTAGAGCCTCCAAACTCCATCCAAAAGAGCACCGACAAATGCAAGAAAATGGATGCAAAAATGCAATATGAACCTAAATGATGCATTCTAAAGCTAATTTACAACCTTATAATGAATGAAAACTAAGCTAAAACACACTAAAATATGCATGAAATTGTATGTACATCACACGGAAAGACTCTCAGCTCAACGAACCCATAACAAGAGAAGAAGAAAATATCTCCTGGGTAGAGCAAGAGAAAAAGGCTTAGGGGTAGGTCAAAGCCATTCGCAGTACATGCCGACCGTCAAGAGAAAAGACCAGCGACGATCTCGATTAGATTCGTGATCTCTGTGACTACATCGCGAAAACAACGACAGATGTTAAAGCGATAAAATCGTAGGTCCACCATGCGACCAGTGTCATGCTAAAGATCGATAGGCTCCTCGATGATCTTGAAAAACTCCATTCCCTGCTCGCATAACCAACACCAGAGTCTCGGATCCCGGGAAGGTGTAAATTCCAATGTATGACGGAACCTCCAATCCAAAAGCTCACCTGCAGACTTTCCAAATCGCGATGGCGAGATCCAAGCTCAAGGAAGGCGAGAAAGACGCTGGTTTTCTCAACCTTTTCGTCGAGCATCTTCAAGGGGTGGCCCTCGAATGGTTCTCCCGTCTAAAATGAAACTCCATCGGAAGTTTCCCTCAACTCTCCTCGGAATTTCTCAAACAATACTCCATGTTTATGGACAGAGAAACCTCTGATCTCGATCTATGGAGCTTGTCTCAAAGAGAAGACAAATCTCTTCGGGATTTCATGAATAGGTTCAAGATAATAATGTTGAGAGTCAGCGGGATCAGCTACAAGGTGGCAGTAGACGCGCTCAGAAAAGCCCTCTGGTACAAATCGAAGTTTAGGAAGTGGATAGCTCTCGAAAAACCACACACTATTCAGGATGCATTTCATAAGGCTACGAACTTGATCATCATCGAAGAAGAGATGAAAGTTCTATTGCAAAAACACAAACTAGCGATGGCATTCTCGAAAGACTTAACCTTAGAATAGAAGGTGAAAAAGAAGATCATTCGTAACGACAAATATGTCCATCACGTGGGAGAAGATGTCCGGGGGGGCGCATAACTACGCCATCAACTCCCCATCCGAAAAAGGCAGGATGTAAGGGAACACCTGGACGCGAAACACTTCATACGACAAGAACACCTTCTCCAAATTCCACCAAACGAAAGGTCACTCCACCGCAAACTGCAAGGTTCTTGGAGCGAGACTAATGGCAAAACTGCTCACAGGGGAAATCTCAGACATAACCAGCATAAAAGACCTCATACGCGATACAAACTGCCACCCTAGGACCGATAAAGCACCCTTAGGAGACGCCACGTCTCAAGGAACTCAAGAAGATGGAAAACACGGAAGGAAACCCGACAATAAAGGCAACGACTCCAATCGCTGCAGAGTGAATATGATCATCAGAGGGTCGCAATACTTTCGCGACACCGTCTTACCAATAAAAGCATATCACCGAAAGGCTGAGTCAAGTGAAAACTAGCCTACGCCACTCGACACCGCAAGCGACACCGCAAATGACACCATCAGTTTCGAGGAATACGAAACTGTCAGAATGGAAAAATCTCCATAAGGATCCCCTCGTGATCGACCTTGTCATAAAAGATCTCGAAGTCCCCAGGGTCCCCATCGACACATGACGTACCATCGATATCATCTTCCGCGATACCCTTAACAGGATGAACATCGACTTATCCGAGGTCACACCCGCACCGAAACCACTCACGGGTTTCTCCGGAACGACATCAATGACTCTCGGATCGATCAAGCTTCTGGTGATGGCTAAGGAAATCCTGTCATCTATAATGTGATCTTGGGAATGCCATGAACAAACTCCATGAAGGCAGTCCCATCGACCTACCACTTGGGCATTAAATTCCCGACTCCCTACGGAATCGCCGCAATCTGGGGATGCCAAAAACAGTCACGACTTTGCTTCCTAGACGAGCATAACCTAAGACAAGTCACAATGATGCCCGTGGCCATACCCAAATGAATGATGACAACTTGGTCGTCAGCCGAAGACACTTTGGAAAAAGACATGCCAGAATCGTCAACTCAAGGAATGACTTAATCCGAAGGAAACAAGCAAACTTCCAAACCCAACATTCCCGACAAAGCAATGCCCTCAACACCAGAGGAAATCGTCAACCCAGTTGTAGTCATCGTGTCTTAAACGGCCGATACAACTCTACCAAGCGTGTAATCACTCGCAACAACAACTGAATTACGAGACGGCTTGATCCTCGAAAGACGTATGTAGGCAGCTCTTCGCAAGAGGAGTTCAGCTGTCCCCCTCTTCAAAAAAGGGGGAGTGGGTGTATGTATACTCGTATACTCCATACTTTGTACTCGACACTTTTCGATACATTTCGGCAATAAATTTTTGTTTTTTATTTTTCATATAACCCAAAAACAGAATTCATACGAGAAAACCTTTCTTAACGAATCTTGGCTGTAACATGTTCATCAACACATTCTACCACAAAATGGAAAAACTTTTGGAAAAAACGAGATGTCACGAATTTCCGAGACACACAATTCTGAACTCGATCAAAATCTTCTAAAAACAGTCACAATACTATCAAACACCTCCCGAGAAAAGGACATATACTTGTCCCAACTTTGCACCAGCCAATTGGCCCCGACGGACGAACTAATTAATCATTTAACCTGTTCTACTCGAAGAATGGGTTCTCACACATCCGACTAGGATAATAGCGCGCTATAAAAGAAATCCAAAATTTTTGTCAGCACTTCCAGACGACTTAGAAATTGTCTTTGGAGAGATGCTCGGTTCCCGATTGATGCAAGTCATATAAGTCGAGAACGTATCGTAGACTTCAATATCGAGACTGAACGTATCATATATATTAATGGAATTGTGTCGTATGCTCGAAAACTAACCCCCATGCACAAACGCGAGGCCTCCGCGTGCTGCCCCGACCTGACGAATCTCGCATCAGCCGCTGGTTGATGCGACAAGACATCAAAAGAAGCAAGGAATGCATCCAAGTCTGACCCTTCTCCTAAAAGCGATAGGAAAGGTTGACTCGACCACTTCCGTCTCCGCCGAGGAGATCGTGGTACCACATCCCTTCGGACGAGCCCCTCCTGTCCTCGAAAACACCGCCCCCATAAGCAGACGTGCGCTCGTTCCTGGGAGACCTCTCCCTCTCCTTGTCAGGAGGCATCTCATATGGAATAAAGCCATTTATGGTCGGTTCTAACTACTCTCCCGTGACCGCGTCGGGCTGAGTGCGATTCTGGTTATAATTATCCGTGTTGCGAACTCGCTGCGGGCAAAAGTAACCCTAGTGGAGTGGACCGCTCAAAGAAGGTTCCTAATGACGCAAAGATCTTCCAGATGCGGGGGAAGGGGATCAAGATCTCCAAAACAAAAGAATTATCAGATATCGGCAAATGAAAAGAAAACGAGCAGAGTATCGAAAACGATACTCGCGGGACCCCATCTACGCCTAACGGAAGAAACGTATTCGTCCTCGACAGAGGCACTACCTAAACGAACGAAGAAATATGGCTTGTTTCAATTGTGGAAATTGGACGTAAACGATCGGCTCACCGACATATTGTTCCTCGGGTTGAGACAATACTGAAGCGGCTAACTCATGGCCTACGAAGACAGAAACGCCAATAGATAGTCAGTGCTCCCTTTTTCGTAACTCAAAACCAATATTCTGACAACGTGTTGGAGACCGGCGTGCAAAAGTTGGCTGATCGATAACCCGTAGTTGTCTAAAAACTGAACTATGATCCCCGGAATGGGAAACCATAGTCGACAAAATAGCAAATGCGCCTCGTAGCATGTAAAGAAACCGCAAGGTGGAGAATCATCATCCTCCCCAACCTTCTGCATCTGAAACTCCACCTCCTCCGGAACTCAGCAGAAATCCCGAATGACGGCAAGGAAAGAGTCTCGACACCTGCTCGGCCTACTGGCGTCCTTTTTGAAGGTTGGTCGCAGCAAACATCATGAGTCGGGCGGTGGAACTTTGATATCACATGTAACACGCCAGTACTCCCTCACTAACTCGGGATCGACCGAGTGCGGCAAGAACTCAATTTTCTATACGACGTTATCCTCTTGAACTCGTAGGCTTTCGGGGTCAAAAATCGACGGTAGAGCATTTGCGAAAACTCGGACATTCGTAGCCATAACAAAAAAAAGAGGAGAGAGAGATGGAAAAGTGAAAGATTTGGAAAGTTACTTCTAATATTTATAGAAAGGGAGACTAACTATTCATCCTCAGGTTTTCTAGCCACCGATCCCGCCTAACTTACCTAACATGCTTTAAAGTTCGCAAGAACATTCTTACAATCCTTCCAAACTGCGGGCTAACTTTTAGGGTCAAAAATGGACACGACGAAATTGATGCCTAAAAAGCACAACGGAATTGTTGTCTCTCTTTCTTGAATAAAAATCGTAAGAGGATTATCAATTTCGAGGCTCTTGCCATCTGGTCGATCTCCTCTCAACCAAACGTCGAAACCCCGCGTCTGGCTAACCATAGGCAATTGCTTCACAAATTCTAGTCACTTGCGAGCACCTAAACGCGAGAATATCGAAATCAACATTCGAGACTTTCGTATAACTCCCGAGAGATCTCAATAGACAAGTTTCGAAGCGATAAGAAGTCACCGTAAACGTCAGATAACCACGTCGATTCGAAAACATGAGCAAGGTCTAGTCGCCCGTAGGCGAGTAGACTCTCGGCAAGTCTAGTTGCCCATTGGGCGACTAGACTCGGGCAACGTCTATTCACCCACGGTTGACTAGACCACGTCCTCTCAATTATCTTCTCATTCGAATCTCGGTTTGATTGTCTCTTGCTTCGTCTGAATTGGAGTTTCCGTTAAAATTTCGCGATAATAATCATAAAGACTTGTTCTTTTCGTAAAAAACATCGTATCGATTGTATAAAACGATAACGGTTAGCTCGAACACCGGTAATATCTTAACTATAAGATTGGTCTTATCATTTCACGAAACTGTCACTGTGTAATCGTACGAAGAACGATTTCTTCGTAAGAAATTGTAAAAGACACTTCGTCAGAAAACAACCCCAGAAGGCCCAAAACGCAATAAAAATCCACTTACGATTCTGGACGAGAATGGGCCCAACTACGTCAACGATTTACCCGAGTTCCGAGAATGATAAATGGAAAACACGATAAAGTTGGAGTTTGGAGATAAATATGGAAAAATCGTGAAGATATGGAATATTCTCGAAAAAGGAATATTTGCGCAGAAGGATATACTCAAATCTTAGAGCGGAAAAGGAAACTGGACTAACCTACGAAGGCATATATAAGAGAGGTGAAGGAGAAGAACGAGGAGACACATATATTTATTCACAACTCACACTTAGAGCAATTAGGTTTATTTTAGTTTTTGTTAGCGAGCTGCGTGTCAACTAGGTTTACAAGTCTTACGCTGTTAGAACTATGATACTCGCCGCAGCTCTCACGGCCACGGCTTATCATCTGTTGTAATGCTTAATTTCGGAATAAGATCTCTATTGCTCAACTCTGATTTTCGATTTCTATTTTACTTTTACTTCGTCGTATGTTTCTTCGTACTATTGATCTATCGTTGTTTGGTTTAGAAGAAATCTGAGACCTCAAGGAAAGTTAGGGTTTCTTGGCTTTCCTTTGATTAGGAAAATCGATAGTGCGAATTTCGGTTCCCACAAAGGGACTGATACTGAGGATAGGAGGAGCAGGGGAAGAGCTGATAGGAATCAGTGCATGTCCTAGTTCCCGTAGAAGAAGCTATAGGAGAGACTTTGTCTTGGGGACTCGTCATCTACCTGATACAAGTCCTAGTCCCAGGTCGTGGACTCGAAAACAAAGATCCTAAAATCTACAAAACCCTAAATAAAAGTGAATCCTATAGAACCCTTGGCCAAGAATCAAAAAAAGGAAAGAAGAGAGATTGTACGTGGATTTACCGATGTTCAAAGGCTGAGAAAAGATAGGTAGGGCAAAGAAAGCTAAAATTGCAATAGAGAAGAAAAAATAAAATAAAGAAGAAGATTATGTATCAAGTAAGAAAGAAGGAAAAGGAAAGAGGTAATGCATAATAATTCGGCGAAGATCTCAGACGATCCTCCTCCCCTTTTTCAAAATTTTCAAGATCAAATCTAATGGTCTAGATCTTTCTACTGTTAGCGAGAAACGAAGTTTACTTCTAGAGCAATCTTGATCTCGGATATTTTGAAAAAGGAAGGAGAAATCGCTCGAGATCCTTGTCGAATCATTAAGTGCATGTGCTTTTTCCTTTTCTTTCTCTCCCTTTGGATACCTAAGCTTTTCTTCTTCATTTATTTTCTTCTCATCGCCAATTTCTTCATCTCTCACCTTACGATATTTCCTTCTTCAGCTCTCTATCTTTAATCATTCACTTCTGCTTCCATCTTTTGGTGCCTTGTGAGTTTAGGTACAGTTTCGCCCTTTCTCTCTTGGATTGTAAGCCTAGGATTCCATAGGATATATTAGGATTTAATGTTTTATAGATGTTTAGGGATCTTTCTTATCGAGTCCATGATCTGAGTTTAGATCTCGTATCAGGTCAATAGCGTATCCCCAAGATGATTTCTCCCCTGTGGCCTCTTCTTCTGTTGGGGCTAGGATCCGCAGGAGATGCCTCCTGAAGGATGACCCTTCCTCTGAATTCGACGAGTAACCAGGGTGCATGCACCTGTTCCTGTTCGTTCTTCCCCAGCGCCACTTATTTCAAAGATTGGGCCTTGCTCACGATTAAGGGGGATAATCTAGGAGAGCTGAGGCAGCAATACTCCTTGACATCTGAAATGATTGCGGTCCAAAGGATTATGAGCTAGCCTCTTCTTTCCCTAGAGATGAGATTCTCATATACAAGGGCTATTTAGAAACATGGGTAAAGGTTGAGTTTCCAGCTCTTGTGATCAAAGTGGCTAACCACATCGGGATTCACCCCTCACAGCTTAATCCTCCTTCGTTGAGGATTTTTTACCGCTATTTAGGTTCCTAATAACTTACATCGGTTTGACCTACGCTTCGACGAGCTGATATACTTTTACTACTTTTCACATGTTTCCCTTGGTGATGGACGTTATTATTTCCAGAATAGGGCCAATGTTCCAATTATGAAGGAATTAGAGAAGGAGGACATGAAGGGTGTTGCTTTCGCCAAGCCTTAGACCTAGAGGTTCCTCTTCATGAAAGGGGGCAAGAACCATGATTCTCTACGCTCTGGAAACCCACTTGTAGGTTAAGGTTTAGTCGTTACTCTTTGTTTTTCTCTAGCCCAAATTCTAATTACTCTTTTGTTTATTTTTTGCAGTGGTCTTGGGTAGTGATAAAATTGAATGGGGGAAAAGAAAGGTAGAGCAGGTACTCAAGCTTCATGTCAAGGCTGTTAAGGGTCTTCAAAGGACATGGAGATCCAAGACATCACCGTGACCGCGAGACTCATTTGTATTGTTGTGGGTCCTAATCTTCTGAAGGTGGGCCCATTTACCTCCATTGATTCTGAGCATCTTGAGGCTTGGAAGCAGCAATACTCTCTTGAAGAGGGTTTGAGATTATGGGTGGCCAAGAACAACGAGAGGGATTCTGAAAATTATGGGGATGAGATCGCGATGTATGAGGGCTACTTTGAGGCTGGAATCAGGGGTAGGATACCAGCTCTGGTGAAGAAGATCTCAAAGCACTTCAGCATGTGCCCCTCTTAGCTGAACCCTCCTACTTGGCAGATTCTAACAGTTGTTCAGGTCCTCAACGACTTCCATGGGATGGATCTGGGCATCAACGAGCTTCTTTATGCTTGTTACTTCTCTCATGTCTCACCTGGTGAAGGCATGTACTACTTCCACCCTCGGGCTGGTGCTCCTTTGGTCAAGGAGCTAGAAAAAAGTGAAAGGAAGGGGGTCGCCTTTGCCAAACATTGGGCGCAGAGATTTGTTTTTATGAAATTCGGGTTGACGCCTGGCTTCTTTAGCCTATGGAAATTGATTGGTAGGTCTAGGATGTTCTTCCCTTTTATGACTTGAGTAGGGCCACCTGACTTGGTCTCCCATCTCCTTTAAGACTCCCATCAGTTCCGTTTATGATATTGAAAGATTCGATATATCGGGCCAAGTATTCACTGCGGGAAATCTATTGTCGACCGGCTTACCCAAAGGTTGTGCCCTCCTTTGGATCCTTTTGCTTTGTCTCCTCCAGAAGGTCTTTGATAGGGCTTTTCATCCCTGACTGTCTTCTCGGTCATCATGACTCGAGATTCTTGCCTGGCAAGCAGATCTTCTTGCCATTTGATCTGCGCATGGGCACGAGCAAGCACATCCTCCATTGTTTTACCCTGGTATTTGGTCAGCCCCTTGTACAGGTCCCCCTTAGGGAGGAGTCCTCTTTTGAAGACAAAAATCGCAGCGACCACACAATAATTTGGTATTGTAACTTTGTGATTGTTGAAGCATTGCACATAGCTTTGAAGAGGTTCTGCCTTGCGTTGCTTGATCTCATAGAGTTCAACAGACGACTTGCGGGTTACTCTAATGCTAGCAAACTGCTATATAAACAAGTTCGTTAGATGTGCAAAGGATTCCACGGTTCCGGTTGGAATCTTGATGAACCACTGTAGGGCGGCGGCTGTCAGGCTGGATCCGCACCCCACACATATAGCAGCTTCCCTATGCTCTTTCTGAATTGCCACAATGAGTATCTTCTGTTTGTATTGTGCGATATGGTTATCCGTGTCGGAAGTCCCATCGTATGGCTTGATAAAAGAGAAGGTGAACTTCCTACGCATGTCAACCACTGCTATCTCGTCTATGAAAGGAGTGTCTGCATAAGAGCTTGAGGCACTTTTCCTCAGAGGAGGTGCCAAACCATGAAGACGTTCGATTACTGACTGCAAAGCCTCAAACTTGCTAGAGAACTTATGTTCCAGACGTTTGGCTTCGTCAGAAAGCAGGATGTTGCTTGCGGCCTGCTGTACTTCTACGTCCATGGGGTCTCCTTGCTCCTTAATAGGATCTTGGTTCCCTTGGGTCCCCATTTCCATTTGATCCCTTCTTTCTCTTGTGCTATTGGTAGGAGGAGTTTCCAAGATTGGCATCCGGGGCACATGAACTTGGAACCTCTGACCCGCAAATTGAATAGCCATTAAGGTCGAGTTCGTTTCCCTGAGAGTTTTGTTCTCCAGTTCGAGTTGTTGTAGGCGTTGTGCGTTCTCCATAAGCATCTTGGTACAAACCTCCATCTGTTGTCTTAAAGTTTGGAACTTTGTGGCTGCGGAATCGGCTCCAGTTAGAGTTTGATCCCTTCGAATTTATTCCATCTCACCTAGTCTTGTTTGTACGGTCTCCAATTGAGATCACATCTCCTCGTAGGTGAGCTTTGTTCGTCCAGGCGTGATGTTCACGTTTTCATTGTTGTCTCCAGCCATCGTCACATAGATTTGAATGAGAGCTTGCCCTCCTTCTAGCGCAAACTGTTAAGGGTGCTTTTGGGATGTTCTTTAGAAAGCACTATGGAATGTGTTTTTGTGATTGAGTTTTTGAGTGAATTTTCTCAATAATAAGAGAGTATTTTTATTAATTGATCTTTGTTCACATTTATATTCCACAGAGGGGTGCTTGATAAAAGACGAGGCGTTCGAAGATGACGTGGCAGAAAGGGAAGACTTTGCTTGGAGTCCTACGTATGAATGGTGAGATGACAACATTAAGCCCTTTTTATTAGTTAGACTATAGTTATATCTGCATTACGCGCGGATTTGTGCATATATCTTTTGCGTAGATTATCTAGTAAGTATAAATAAGTGTTTGGCAATGTAATCAAAGGGAAATATGTTGGTCGCTTGGAATATGAAGGTTTGGTCAAAGAAGAATTTTTCATCGTTGAAGACTTGACGATCTTCTTCTACGTCGGTCACGTAACTTACCCCTTCATGTTTCATTTAACTGATGTTTTTTTAACTGATGTCCTTCGTAGAGTTTTATTTTATTCCTTGGGCCATGCCAAAAACTTTTCAGTGATTTTTTAACGACATTAATATAGAATCTTCCTCTCGAAACTAAATCTAAATCATGGGTTTCCAAACTCCCCCACTTTAGAAGTTTGTGTTATGACGGATCGGACGCCCCATTGGGCCAGATGCCTCTTTTGGGCCAGATGTCCGTCGTAAACCCTGTTCAATCCCTTCCTTAGTGTGATATTGTCCGCTTTGGGCCAAATCGGCAAATCCCTCACGAATTTTATTTTTTAGGCTCTTACTCCCAAAAGGCCTTACACTAAGTAGGGGTTGGACTCTATTTATATATTAGACTTTCTTGTCTAATATATCTGATGTGGGACTTGGATTGTACCATAACAATCCTATCTGATGTGGGACTTTGATCGTATCATAACAATCCTCCCCTCAAATCAAGGACCACGAAACCTTGGCTCTGATACCAATTTGTTATGACGGACCGGACGCCCCACTAGGGCCACATGCCCATCATAAACCTTGTTCAACCCCTCCCCTTAGTATGATATTTTCCGCTCTAGGCCAAACTTGGAAAGTCCTCACTGATTTGGTTTTGGACTTTTACTCCCAAAAGACCTCACACAAAGTAGGGGTTGGATTCTATTTATATATTAGACTTTTTTGTGTAATATATCTGATGTCGGACTTAGATTGTACCCTAAAAATCCTCCCCTCAAACCAAGGATTACAAAATCTTGGCTCTGATACCAATTTGTTATGACGGACCGTATGTCTCACTAGTCCAGATGTCTCTCTTAGCCACATGTCCGTCATAAACCCTGTACAACTCCTCCCCTTAGTGTGATAGTGTCCGCTTTAATCCAAACTGGCAAAGCCCTCACAAATTTTCTTTTTTGGGCTTTTACTCCCAAAAGACCTCACACTAAGTAGGGGTTGGACTCTATTTATATATAAGACTTTCTTATCTAATATATCCGATGTGGGACTTGTATTATATCATAACAATCCTATCCGATGTGGAACTTGGAATGTACCATAACAATCCTCCTCTCAAACCAAGGACCACAGAACGTTGGCTCTGATACCAATTTGTTATGACAGATCGGACGCCTCACTAGGCCAAATACCTCTTTTGGGCTAGATGTTCACCATAAACTCTGTCTAACCCCTTCCCTTAGTGTGATATTGTCCGATTTTGGCCAAACTGACAAAGCCCTCACAGATTTGTTTTTTTTGGGCTTTTACTCCAAAAAAATCTCACACTAAATAGGAGTTGGACTCTATTTATATATATTAAACTTTATTATCTAATATATGATGTGGGATTTGGATTGTAGCATAACAATCCTACCCGACGTGGGATGAATCGGCTACACAAAGTCAATGGCATAAGGAAAGCTGAAAGGCAAGGGTGTGAAAGAAAACCCTAAATGCTGCCTTCAGACAACGCCTCTGGACACAACAGAAAAGTAGTGCTCATTGCCTTTGTTGGTAGTAATTTGAGCCTTGGAGATTCCCCCTGGTTCGAATGGAGTATAACAGTAAGGCCATAAGGCAGGAGAATACCCAAAAGCAGACGCTATAGCAAGGCCAAAAGACAGAAGCCAGCCGCCATTATTTTGTATTTATTTTATCAGTTAAATAAGTAGATAATCATGTATATTCATTAGATAACTACGATATCTCCTAGTTTGAAGGGGATAATGACGGGGGTTAGAAGGAGGAGATCCAAAAAAAACCCTAGGCTAAAGAGAATAACACACACATTCTTTCATCTCTTTTGCTTAGATCGTACGCACATTCGCGTAATCACCCTTATATATGAGATTATCTATTCCTAATTCTATAAGGAAATAACTAATGTATTATCTAAATATTCTCTTAAGATAAATACAATCCTTATCTAAACTCTTAAGGAACTAGATAACTTATTGTGCAAGTTTTCTCCTCAAGCTTATCCAACAATCTCCCCCTTAAGCTTGAACTTGATTTCTCCAAGGTCTTGAACTCCAATGAGATCTCGCATTTCGTTGAACTTGATTCTTCCAAGTGACTTGGTCAAGATGTATGCTCTTTGCTCACTTCCAGGAACATTTCCACCTCTAGCAAATTGTTGTCGACACATTCACGTATAAAATGGAATCGGGTGTGAATATGCTTACTTCTGCCATGGAATACTGGATTCTTGGTAAGAGCAATCGCAGACTTGTTGTCTATCCGAATCAGAGGTTTCTCGCATGGTGATCCCAAGATTTCGTTGAGCAAGTCTTGTAACCAGATCGCCTGTCTAGCAGCTTCAGTTCCGGCCATGAACTCAGCTTCACAGGAAGACAAAGCAAATGTTTCTTGCTTCTGCGGACACCAGGTGATTGGACTTTCTCCAAGATAAAACACGTGCCTTGTCATGCTTCGTCCATCATTGGTATCAACATTGTGATTACTGTCACTGTATCCAACCAACCTTGTTCTTTCTGGTGACATCAAGTTTGTGTTTTTGAACACCAGGCCAAAGGAAGTTGTACCTCTTAAATATCGCAAACATTGCTTTAGTGCCAAACTATGAGACTCCTTAGGACACTGCATATATCGACTAAGTACTCCCATGCAAAATGACAGGTCTGGTCTCGTATGTATTAAGTAACACAAACACCCAATGTTTTTCCTATAAACCGTCGCATCTACATCCTTCTCCTCTGTTGCTCTCGACAGTTTTACTCCTGGATCCATCGGAGTTCAGGTGGGATTACACAAGCTCATTCCCGCTTCTTCAAGAATCCGAGAGGCATATCGGGTTTGGTTAAGTGTTACGACCCCATTGCATTGTCTTACTTCAATACCAAGGTACTAAGTTTATTTTCCTAAGTCACTCATTTCAAACTTTAAGGACATCTAATCCTTAAACTCACTTATGATCCTTAAGTTTGATCCCGTAACAAACAAGTCGTCTACATAGAAAGCAACTAGCAGAAGATCTCCTTTAACTTCTTTCCTAAACACGGATGGTTCCTTCATGCATTTAACGAACTCCAGCTTCTTTAGAATCTTGTTCAACTTCTCACTCCATGCTCTAAGTGCTTGTCTCAAACCCTATAACGCTTTCTTGAGTTTATAAACCTTTTCCTCGTGATTCTTTACTTCAAAACCCTCTGGTTGTTTGACGAACACGACTTCCTTTAAATCTCCATGCAAGAAAGCCGTTTTTTCTTCCAAGTGATGTATTTCCCATCCATGAGATGCTGCAAGATTAACAAGTAATCGTATTGGCTCAATTCTAGCCACAGGAGCAAATACCTCATCAAAGTCTATTCCGTGTTTTTGAACATATCCTCTTGCAACTAACCGAGCCTTGTGTTTGTTTATACTCACATCCGAATTTCTTTTGAGTTTATACACCCATTTAAGGCCAATATCTTTTGCTCCAATAGGTAGTTCAACGAGATCCCATGAGTTCAACTTGGTAATGGATTTGATCTCGTCTTCGCAAGCAATCATCCATTCCTTAATTTCTTTTTCTTCAGCAAAGTTTCGTGGTTCTTCATTCATACTCATTATAAGCAGTTCTCCTTCTTCCTCTACAAACAAAACGTAATCATTAAGATACTTCGGTTTGCAGCTTTGTCTGGTTGACTTTCTCAGTTCAGGTTGACTCGTCACTTGTGCTTCAGTATTCGATCTGCTCATATTTTCACAGGCTGGAGATTCTGAGTCATCTTCGCTTTCGTCAAGGTGCTCGGAAACAGAGAGATTATCGTCGAAACCAGAGCTATCGTGATGCTCTGTTTCCGGTTCAGCTGCTTCTTTATCACTTTCTTCACCATCTTCTATTTGACTAGCACTAATGATGCCTCTGTTACCAAAAGCACCAAGTGTGATTCGAAAGCTCTCATACCTTTCATCTCCATCTTGTTTCGGATTTGTTGAGCTCCAATTCCATCCTCTAAGCTCGTCAAAAACCACATCTCTATTCACCACGATTTTCCGATTTCGTGGATCAAGCATTCTATATGCTTTGGTTCCGGGCTCCGTACAGAGCTGCACAAGTAGTTGGGATCTGTCATCTAATTTTCTCAGCTGCTTGCTCTCAACCTTCGCATATCCAACGCATCTGAACACACGAAGATGTCCTACATTGGGTTTCTTGCCGTGGAAACTCTCATATGGAGTCCGATCTTTGAGTGCGCTCGTAGCAACTCTGTTGAGCAAGTAGGTTGAGTGGCGAATGGCCTCTCCCCAAAGAAAGTTCGGCATGTTCATGTGCTTTAGGACTCTTCTCGTCATCTCCATTAATACCCTATTTCGCCTTTCGACAACTCTGTTCTGCTGCGGTGTATACAGAGCTGTCAAGTATCTTCTAATTCCCGAGATATCACAGAAAGAGTTGAAGTCTTGTGATGTGAACTCACCACCTCTATCTGTTTTGAATACTCCAATACAATTTCCTGTCTTTTGTTCAACTAGACTTTTAAACTTTTTGAATTTGTTGAACGTATCACTCTTGGTTTTAAGTAGTATTGTCCACATGTATCTTGAGTAATCGTCAATAAGAACAAATATATATTTGTTCCCAGCTGCTGTGGTGGGGGTTATAGGACCACACAAGTCACCGTGAACAAGCTCAAGTGTCTTTTGGGCTCGGAAAGTTGTAGCTTGAGGAAATACTCTCCTCGATTGCTTTCCTCTTAGACAGGAATCGCACACCTCATCTTCAAACTTAATGTGGGGTATTCCAAGTACAAGTTCTCTGTTGACCATGGACCGCATCGATTCAACATTAATATGGCCCATCCTCGTGTTCCAACGCCCTGATTCACTGGTAGTTGTTGCAAGAAAACATATGGTCTCCTTCCTTCCCATATGTACCTTGTAAAGTCTATTTTTGGATCTAATCGACTTTGCGATCAGCTTACCCTCGCCATCATGCATGATTAGTACTTCACCCTTCATGCTTATTTCACAACCACTCTCTGTTGCTTGTTCTAAGCTTATTATGTTGCTTTTTAAATCCGGGATGAAGTAAACATCCACCATTGTCTGTAGTTCTCCGTTCTTATCAACAAACTCAATTGTTCCTTTTCCCTTTATGTCAATTCTTGAGTCATCTCCGAACCTTACTTTTCCCGTAATAATGTTATCAATCTTTGAGAAGTATCGAAGATCTCCACTCATGTGGTTGCTGGCTTCATTGTCCAAGTACCAGATATCATCTACCCCACTTTGTTCTTCGTACTTACTTGGTACAACTTTCTCTTCATTCAAGTATACCTCCTCATGCATCATTAGTTCCTCTGTGTCTTGTATATTGTCAGCTTCATTCTCTTGTGCTTCTTGCAATTTAAGCAGTTGATCCAGACATTCAGAGGCATAGTGTCCCAGCTTATCGCAACGATAACATGTAATGCGTGGGGTATCTCTTCCTCGGCCACGTCCTCTCCCTCTAGAGAAAAATCCTCCACGTCCACGACCTCTATTCTCACTATTAAACTCTCGGTTTTGCTGAGTATCATGGTTTGGCATGGTCGAATACATTAGCTTATTCTGGTCACTACTTGTTTCATCATCTTCTTCAGTTATTCGCTCCTCATAAGTCTTTAGGCGACCGACAATGTCTTCAAAACTAGTAGTCTTTAAGTCGAGCACTTGTTCTAACGCAGCAACAATGTGTATATATTTCTTTCGTTGTAAGCTTTTAGGAAACTTCTTAACAAGCTTAGGCTCAGATATCTCTTCTCCCAAGGCCAGAGATTTTGATGAAAGCTCAGATAGTCTATTTGCAAAAGAATCTATCGAATCTGTTTCTTTCATTTTAAGCCTATCAAAATCGGCCATTAGAGTCTGCAACCTAGCTTCTTTTACTCTTTCTGCACCAGCGTGTCTGGTTTTGATAGCATCCTAGACTTGTTTTGTTGTACTCAGCTCACCGACTTGAAGAACTAAGGATTCTGGAATTGACTCAAAGAGAAGTGCCATGGCTATGTCGTTCTTCTTGCTGTTTTCTTCTCCGGTCTCTATCACGTCCCATACCTCATGAACACGTCGAAGGATTCTCATCTTCATAGCCCACACGGTATGATTGGTCGCATTCAGTATCGGACACTTCACAAAGGAAGGAGCTGTCACTTCGCCGGATCGTGACGTTGTGGTCGTCGTAGTAGCACCTGATGGAGTGCTATCACCCATCGCTGGTTTCTTTATGTATTTAAAACCTAAAACAGATTTGAAAAAGAAGAACACAAAGTCTTAGAAAAACAGAACAAAGACAATTCCGATGTTACAAGCCCTTTAAGAAATCAGAATCTTTTGTTTCTTCTTCTTCTTTCACGAATCAATGGTGTTTTAGATTTTAAAATAGCTCTGATACCAATTGTGGAATATAAATGTGAACAAAGACCAATTAATAAGAATACTCTCTTATTATTGAGGAAACTCAATCACAAAAGGTCTCTCAAAGCTCACGTTCTCTAAGTCTCTCACACCATAACTCCATAACTCGGGCACTTATATATGAGATTATCTATTCCTAAATCTATAAGGAAATCACTAATGTATTATCTAAATATTCTCTTAAGATAAATACAATCCTTATCTAAACTCTTAAGGAACTAGATAACTTATGGTGCAAGTCTTCTCCTCAAGTTTATCCAACAATCTCCCCCTTAAGCTTGAACTTGATTTCTCCAAGGTCTTGAACTCCAATGAGATCTCGCTTTTCTTTGAACTTGATTCTTCCAAGTGACTTAGTCAAGATGTCCGCTCTTTGCTCACTTCCAGGAACATGTTCCACCTCTAGCAAATTTTTTTCCACACATTCACGTATAAAATGGAACCGGGTGTGAATATGCTTACTTCTGCCATGGAATACTTGATTCTTGGTAAGAGCAATCGCAGACTTGTTGTCTATCCGAATCAGAGGTTTCTCGCATGGTGATCCCAAGATTTCGCTGAGCAAGTTTTGTAACCAGATTTCCTGTCTAGCAGCTTCCGTTCCGGCCATGAACTTAGCTTCACAGGAAGACAAAGCAATTGTTTCTTGCTTCTGCGAACACCAGGTGATTGGACTTTCTCCAAGATAAAACATGTGCCTTGTCATGCTTCGTCCATCATCGGGATCAACAATGTGACTACTGTCACTGTATCCAACCAACCTTGTTCTTTCTGGTGACATCAAGTTTGTGTTTTTGAACACCAGGCAAAAGGAAGTTGTACCTTGTTGGAGTAAAAAATGGTCATCGCGAAATCAACGTCCAAGATCGCATCGCTAATCGGACTTACTCGGAAACACGACCAACAGCTAGACTCACCGCCGTCAAGACTTAACATCTTCTAAACTTACCTCTGTCTTGACTGGTCATCGTCTAGACTTAACAATCATTCAACAAATTCTATTCGTCCGCGGACAACTAAAGAGCCCGAATGTTAAAGTTAACATCTAGGATTTACGAATAAACTCTTGGAAGACCTCGCATTACGAACTTCGAAACGATACGAAACCTCCGTGACCATCGGAGAACCGCGNAAGAAATGTCTAAACGCCGATTGACGCCAAACCTACGAACGAGTCTTGGAACCGATTGAAGACTAAACTAGAGGTCGATCTAGACGTCGATCAGAACCGAGACTGAAGGTCCGTCTTGGCGCCAATTGGCAACGAAAATTGGCGCCAGGATCGAGCCAAGTCCTTGGCGCCAATTGGCGCCAG
>OVAN01008745.1:176-17787 GCA_900406275.1 Anastatica hierochuntica | reverse complement strand
GGATCTGAAACGGAACCGAAACGGATCTGAGAATGAATTTGTTCTGATCCATACCCAAAATATTTTCGGTTACAAGTTCAATTTCGTTCGGTTCTTGCGGTTTCAGATATTTTTAGATATTTTTGGGTATTTTCGGATATCTTGGATTTGGATCGAGATATTTTAAACGGATCCGAAACAGATCCGAAACCCGAAAATATTGTAAACGGATCGGTAACGGATCCAAAAACCGAGGAAAAAAAAATCGAAACTGAAACGGAACCGAAACTGATCTAAAAATGAATTTGTTCTGATACAAAAAAATTAGGGACGTCCCTTCTTCTTTTATTGTTAAAATGTAAGGGACGAAACTAAGTCCCACCAATAATGATGCCCTAAGGCTCATTAAACGAAATTCAACGGCCCATTTGACCTATAAGTAATGAGTAAAGTGATTGTATGTACTCTCTCTCTTCCCTCATTAACACTTGTGATATCTTTCCTCGGCCAGATCAATTTTGAGTTAGGGTTCCTTGCCGAACCATCTTCTCTCCATCACCAATTAGCTGGATCTGTGAAGGTTTTTGCATAATAGCAATGGAGAATAGCAAAAGAGACAGAGAAGACATGGAAGTGAATACCACACCGAGGAAGCCTCGTGTGTTGCTTGCCGCAAGTGGAAGTGTCGCTGCTATCAAATTCGGCAATCTCTGCCATTGTTTCTCAGAATGGGCAGAGGTAAGAGCCGTCGTTTCAAAATCATCTCTTAATTTCCTCGACAAACACTCTCTCCCAGGTGATGTTACTTTGTATACCGACGAAGACGAATGGTCAAGCTGGAACAAGATTGGAGATCCTGTTCTTCACATCGAGCTTAGACGTTGGGCTGATGTTTTAGTCATTGCTCCTTTGTCTGCTAACACATTAGGCAAGGTAAACAAACAAACAATACATCCTTTGTTGTTTTTGCTTTGAGAGAATTCTTCACCTTGTTGAATGGTTTCTTCTATAGATTGCTGGTGGGCTCTGTGATAATCTTCTTACTTGCATTATTCGAGCTTGGGACTATAGCAAACCATTGTTTGTTGCTCCAGCTATGAACACTTTGATGTGGAACAATCCTTTCACCGAACGGCATCTTCTATCGCTGGACGAGCTTGGGATCACGCTCATTCCTCCTATCAAAAAGAGATTGGCCTGTGGAGACTACGGTAATGGCGCAATGGCTGAGCCGTCTCTTATCTATTCCACTGTTAGACTTTTCTGGGAGTCACAGGCTCATCAGCACAGTGGTGGAACAAGTTAAAACCATGGTTCTCACCTTCATTGGCTGCTTCTGTTTTTCACTGATAAATATAGATTATTATCAGTTTGTAAGCTCGTCTTCTTCTTGTACATCTTAAATTAGCTGTCTGGATTGATGTCTCTGGAAAACTATCTGCTCTTGCTCAACACTCATGTTGCTGTAGAAATGTCTTAAGTTTATTTATTCTCTCTTCAGTGTTCTTGTCATTTCTACTGATTTTTCGCCCATCTGAACTCTCTGAGCTTTTCCTCAATTTGGCGGCAAAAAACTCAGACAAACGAGGCCACTTGTTCTTAGTTTCACACAGCTTTAGTAGATCACCAAACAGTTTCACTTCTTTTAGTGGCCATGACACCAAAAGAGCCCAAAAAAACATGAATTTTATTGCTTTCGAAACAATTGATTCTGAGGTTGCTGAATTTGATCATTACCATCTTCTCCCGCGGTTAAATGCTTAGAGTCATGTAGTTTATCAAGTATCCGCCATGTCACAGCATCAGGAGCCAGACCGTTCTTCCTCATCTCCTCCAAAATCTGGTAAGCTTCTCTCCTCAACCCACTTCTGCTACATTCATCAATCACAACGTTATAGCACACCACATTAGGAGCTGCTCCAGAATCCGCCAGTTCGTATAGGAAATGGCAAGCATCATTTAAATTACCAGACCGACAAAGCCCTTTCAGAAATGCTGAATACACAAATGCATCATGTCTGCCTGATGGCCATATCACACCGTCCCAGAACCTCTTCGCCATTTCCACCTGACCAGTCGCACACAATCCGTCAATGATAATAGCATGTGTAGTAGAATCAGCAGTCACACTAGCTTTTGCCATCTGATCAAACACGCACATTGCTTCATCTCCCTTATGGAGCTTGAACAACCCACGCATAACAGCGTTGTATGTAACAAGACCTGGCTTAAACCCATTCTCTGGCATAACCCGATTCAACACATCAAGAGCTTCCTCTGCTCTTCCTTGAGTGAGCAAGCCACACATAACAGTAGTTAAAGTCACAGCATCTGGTGCACAGAACTTCCCTGACATCATATCACCAAGGACTTTCAACGCATCATCCACCCTACCCATCTTACAAAATCCATTAATAACTGTGTTAAGTGTATACTCATCAGGCCTACAGTCTCCCTGCAGCATACTGACCAGTACATTTAAGATCTCTGTCGGGTTATCCATTACGCAGAGAGCACGGATATAGATATTATAAATCCTAGTTCTATCTGTTCCTTCTTTTCTCAACATCAGCTCTAGAACGTTCCTTGCTTTATTGATGTCTAGTTCCTTACATAGGCTCTCTACGAGGAGCTTATAAGTATACTCAGACGGGAAAAACCCAAATTGAGATCCCTCTTCTAGCAACTGATAAGCCCTCATACACCCACCATCCCTGCACAAACCATGAATTATAGCATTGTAAGATGTTCTTCTCGGTTTTAACCCTTTACTCATCATTATATAAACAATCCTTGCAGCTCCATGATTTCTCCTGTATCGACACAAGGAATCCATCATATGGCCGTAAGCAAATTCAACATTCACAGACTCGCATTGTGGCATGTTCTCTGCAATCTCGAAAATGTCATTGAAATACCCTTCCCTGCACAGAGAATCAACAAGATTCGCAAAAGCTGCTGTTTTCATCGAGACATCAGTCTCATTCTTCATGTAGTCCCAGAGTTCCTTCATCAGCTTCCGTCCTGTCTCAACATCTCTCATTTTCAAAAACCCACTAATAAGAACACTCATTGTAAGAGAGTTAGTCCTTATACCAAACGCACGCATTTCGTCGAACACTTTATGGGCAACTTCAAGTTCTCGGATCTTACAATAGCCACCGATCAGAGTGGTGTAAGTCACAACATTCGGAAGATGTCCTCTGTTCCTCATATCGAACACAAGCTTATGCGCATCAGTAACCCTATGAATCGAACAGAGCTGATTGATCAAACGGTTGTAATTCGTCAACGACGGCACGAAACCCCTCTTGAAACAGATCAAACGGTGAATAACCCCCAACGAACTCACAGGAGAACCCGAATCTAGCAACCTCGCGATGATAACGTTGCAGGTTCGCTCGTCTGGGATACAACCAGAAGCGACGAAGAGGAGACAGCGACGGTGAGCTTCGTCGAATCGTCCGGCGTCGCATAGAGCGTGGATCACACTGCTAAGGTTAAGCGAGTCGGGACGATATCCACGGAGGCAAAGGCCATCAAGAATCCGGAGAGCTTCGTCGGGATTCCTCCGTACGGCGCAGAGACTGTGTATCCGTCTTCTCCAATACGCCCTATCGGTTACACTGCGTCGACGATCTTCTGCTTCTATTGCCTCGTGCTCTTCTACACAAGCTTCAAGATCATCATTTTTCTGCAAAGATGCCGATGAGAAAGCTAAGGGTTTAGAGAAGAAGAAGAAGGTATTGAAGAAGCCATTTTCTCTGGCTCGCAGTCGCCGGCGCGTGACAAAGAGCATAATAACTTCTGTAGCTTCGAACTCTGTTGCTTCACTAACTGGACAAAGAAAAAGTATCGCTTGAAGGGGCTTATCTGTTTTACTGGGCCCAATTCTATTGTCTATATAAGCCCAGACCAGCCCATTAACTTGCTTGTGTTGAAGATTCTAAATAGAGACGCAATCTGCTTTGCTCACAACTATAGATGCTTCACAAGTACAATCGTTTGTTCATCCAGATACTGCATCTAGATGCATAAGTCGGATGATATTCATTTGCTGCAAATTTTAAACATGATATGGATAAAGTAATAAGATGTAAATCAAAACTCATTCAAAAATCTAAATATTTTGGATGAGTTTATTAGTAAAGTTTGAATGAGTATTGTTCATCCAAAAATTTGAAAAAATCGATAAAACCGTAAAAACCGTCAAAACCACAAAATCCGATAAAACCTAGAACTGTAAAAATCTTAAATTGTAAAAACCGCCAAAACTATAAAAACCGCAAAATCTGTAAAAACCGTCGAAACCAAAAAATTCGTAGAAACCCGCCAAACTGCAAATTATGTAAAAACCACAAAAATTGTAAAAACTACAAAAACCGTAAAAACCCATAAAACCGTAAAAACCGCAAAATCGACAATTGGCCAAAATCACAAAATCCAATAAAACCGGACAAAACCGCAAAAAATCTTAACAACCGCAAATCCATAAAAATTGTCAAAACCGCAAAATCTCCAAAATCCCCATAAACTGCAAAATCGGTTAGAACCGAAAAATCCCGACAAACCCGCCGAAACCGCAAAATCAGACAAAACCGCAAGAACCATAAATTCGTAAAAACAGTCAAAACCGCAAAATCCACAAAACACCGCCAAAAATCGCAACGTAAAAACTAGAAAATCTGTAAAAACCATTAAACCATAAAAACCACGTAAACGTAAAAACCCCAAAACCCTAAAAACTCGTAAAAACCGTGAAAAGTAAAAACCGAAAAACCCGCAAAACCGACATAACCGCCAATTCCGACAAAATCGCAAAACCGCAAAATATGACAAAACCGCAAAAGCCGTAAAACAGCAAATTCGTAAAACCGTCAAAACCGAAAAAACCACAAAAACCGTAAAACCGCAAAAACTGTAAATACTGCAAAACCGTCAAAATCGCTAAAACTTATAAACCGCAAAAACCGAAAAATCCACCAAAGCCGGAAAAACTGCAAAAACCACAAAAAACGTCAAAACCGCAAAAACCACTGCAAAATAACTATTTATGAAAGAGATGAAATTATTTAATAACAAATACTTTTTTAAAAAAATAGTTTGATCAATATGGATGCTAGTGCAAATGCAAAAACGAACAAATTTGAGTTCAGATATTGCATTTAGATGCAAAATCCAATGCAAAAATGAACATCATCCAGATGCAGCAACTAGATGTTGTATTCAGATGTTGCATCTAGATGCACAAACGAACAAGACCCTAATTCTCGAGATTCAATCACAGAAACAGTGGTTTACGGAGGTTGTTTTCACACGTTCAGAGGTTGCAAATTATTTAACGAAACTCCCTATCCTATCTAACTCATCCTTCAAATCTTTCTTTTATGTTCCAAGATGTATTGTGCAGAAATTATTTGAGGATCATCTTTCATGAAATGAATGAGATGTAAAAAAACTTATAGTTTTAAGTATTGTGTAAGTTTTATTATCTGATGGCTAATGTTATGAATAAGTTCTTTTTATTACCAAGAGGTTTGATGATAGTAAATATGTAATCCACTTGAGTAGGGTAAAAAAATTGCATTTGGTGAACAATCATCCCAAAATAGTTGGAATTGAAGAACCACACTTTCGACACAAAACGTTAAGAGACGAAGGTTCCGCCTGAGCTTGCCATTGTCGGCGGCGGCGGCCATTGCCGACGCCGCTTCCACCGTCCTCCGCCTCTCTGCTTCCCCTTTCTCCTCTTTCTTTTTCCAACTTTATCTTCTTGGTTTTCTATGGTTGAGCTATGTTTGGAGCTTCTTTACCCTTTGCCTGAAACCCTCCGGCGACATCATTCTCCAACACGTCCTTGGCTGGTGACTCTTCTCCCATATGGGAAGGTTGCTTCAGATATGAGATTTATCTTCTCTGGGTATCTCGGTGGACTCAGATCTGGTGCACTCGATGGTGTGAGCTCTCCGCTATTCTTTTCAACGCTCCTCCTGACAATACAGAGCTTAGTGAGACCTTATTACTATCTCGGAAAAAGCTCAATTGCGTTAACAGGGGTTCCGATAACCATTTCTTCGAAGTCTGTGCTTCAAGATCTGGATCTGTAAGAAGTTTGCGACGAAGCTCTGGCCTTTTGTCTCATGGTTGACTCAGACGGTGCGGTTCCATCGTCAGCGAGTTCGCTACTGGGACATCTCTCATCCAGACTTAGCTGGGCTCGCAGAAAAATTCGCCGCTGACATGAGATCTGATCTCAGACGCGAAGAACTCTCTACAACAGCTTTCCATCTTCGTAAATCTTCTTCGGGTGTGTTGACCACTAGCTTCGGCGCTTTCCCGTCTGCCTTCAATTGCCACCACCGTCAGCCTCTTCAACCTCGCCTTCTCCAGATCTGGTGGAGTTAGAGCTAATCTGCTCTGACTTAAATCCTCTCTTCTGCGTACCAATCTCTTCCGCCAGCTACCCTCCACCGTCGTTTCTGGGAGCTGCTGCTGACCCTCACCGTCGACGACCTTCCCCTGAAGACCCACCTTTGTCAATCTCTCTGCCTCTATCAATTTTTATGGTGGTGGGCTCAAACCTGAAGATTTCATTAGTTGGGCCTTCTGACCTGAGTATGGGCCCAAGCCTTTGCCTCTTTAAGACAACCCTTATCAAGCTAGATTATTTAAAGAATAAATGTCTAGTGCCTTTGTTAGCCTCATCATTTGTAATCGTTAAACCATCCTATAATCACAGACAAACCTCCGACGAGTGTTGTCTATATTTTGTGGGCCTGTTTGATGAGGTTTATGGTATAAATCCATTAAAGAAATCCACAAACATATATCCATCTATGTACTTTGAATCCAGCCTAATGCCGATGACAATTATATATGAAGTTTTGTTTTCGTCCAATAACCAATTGTCATATCTAATTTTGGAGCCATCAATAGTGAACAGTTGGGAAATATTTTCCTCCATAATAGAGAAGCTTTTGATATTTTTTCAATTAGTTGCAAAGGACGGGTCTTTCTCCGCTAAGATCCTTGAAAAAATCCGACGTTTCTCGGTGAATTCAAAACTTTGGTGGAGTGGTATGGCCATGATGTGGTTTCAATCTCCTATGTTAAAATCTTTTTTTATGGATGCTTATGTCGATAAACTAAGTTTAGACATTGTAATCTACTCAAAGGCAATTAACAAAAGTCTCAAAGGCCGTAGTTGTCATTCTTTCGCTGGTCATAAATGCCTCTTTCTCGTCGATATTTTTCACAGTGTGTTTATAGACCGAGTCGAAATTTGCTTGTCTAAGAGCAATAGATGTTATTTTCTAGCCGGCCAAAAATACCATTTTTTCGATGGTGATCTTCAGGACACGTTTGAAGGTCATATATGCCATTTTAGTGCCGGCTATAAATTTTATTGTCTCATCGGTAATATTCGAAAAAAGTTTATATGTCGAGCCGACAAATGCGTTTCCAAAGGTCATAAATGCCACTTTTTATACGTGAATGTTAATAGGATATTAACACCCATATTGGAGAGAACTTTTACTAGGGATGTAAAGCTTATTTTCCTCAATTGTGAGACATTTTCTATATCCTCCATGATGCAGTGTACTTTCACGACAAGTCTGTCAAAATTAACGACAATTACTTTTCCGGCCAGTTTCTTTGCCAAAAAAAATGTCGTGCTACTCTTCCGGTTAATTTTTCAAATTTGTGGAGCTATCAAGATAAAGAATATGATGTTTTTTCGTGTCCAACCCTCTTGTCTTTCGGAGACTCTTTCCCTCATCCTTGACATCGGTTCACGCTGGACTTTGTTTGGCAAAGTGTTTGTTAGTCAAGGGTTAAGGGCTGCGAGAGTTCTCTCTCGTCCTGTTCGTTATCATCATTTTCAGGGACTATCGACGCAAGCATGGAATTTTAAAACCATGGAGATCCTCGTGTCTCAACAGTGGCAATGGTGTGCTTATTGGATGGAATGGATCTTTCGACTATTCTCTTGCAGTTCTGTTGGAGTTTTTAACCTTTTAACCTTATCCTTCTTCACGGATGTATGGTTTAGTTTTCGTGTTTTTCGATTTATTCGTAATTCGATAACACGTTTCTTTTCTTTTACCCTTGTAAGACCAGCGGGTCTCTTTGGGTTCTCCCTAACGAAGAATCTTGTACCGTTTATTTAATGAAAAAGAGTTTTGGGGAAAAAAAACTTTATCAAGTTATTATTAATGAGTTTCGACACAAAACATATAAGAACTCAATCCAATTATGGCATCTCCTACACATTAATTATTATGAAGTGAGTTTCCATATATCTTCACCATAGTGAGCTTCAACAAAAAAATTATGACATAAACAACTTAATGTAATTTGATTGGTTTTAAACTAAACCATTTATTTAATTAATTAATTTAGATTTTATTTAATACATATGCATACTAATTAATAATGTGACTATTCACGTTAAGCTCACTCTAAACACGTTAATTTATTTAGAATTTATTTATTTATTTTATTTAGTTATATTTTTAAATTTATTTATTTAGAATTTATTTTACCATTAATGTGTCTACACATATATATATGTATATCTACCAACACTAAAAAGAAAATTTTGTGTAACTTTTTAAGATCTTTGTTCTCTATTTTGGAGATGGTTTATTTATCTGTTGATGTTGATTTTGACGCTTTAAGTCAAACACAAAGCATATTTCTAATGATATCAACGGTAAATGTTGTTTGCATTACGTTTTCTTTTTGTATGCTCTGTAATCTATCTTTTAAATAATGTTTTAATACAATACTACATAAAATATAAAACTATTCAAAAAAAATTGTGAATAGGTTAATTTATTCCTTTGACAAATTTTTTAAAGTAATATCATTGTGTATAATGCATTTGATGCATCCAGAATATATTTTAATCCACAAAAAATCAAGTGGAGAAGTTCAAAATCATGTATATAAAATCTTATTCAAATCATAAAAGTATAATCTAATATTTTTTCAAACAATACCATACTTACTTAATATCTTCATTGCTTTGCAGGTTACCGGTAGATAATCAAATCATTACACATAATAGCCAGTTGTCCTCGGGTTCGAGAGTTTCTATGCATGATGATTTCTTAAGTGAGAAAAATGTAAAGAAGACAATGAGTGAGATTCTCGAATCAAATGAGGTAACAATATAGCTTGAACTAAAAAATAACGTCTTTGTTATCTAACAATTAAATTATATTGAATTATAAAAATGTTGGAAAATGTATCACAATGGTCACAATTGATTCTATTGACATTACAAAGAAATGATACTTTACTGCTTTCAAAGTTTGCAAAATGAAAGTCCTGGCATATCTCAAAGATTCTGATGATTTGAATAATAAACATCTATTCAACTATGTAAAATGTGACAATATTGAAGATGTTATTGTCAGTAATTTTGCTAAACTAAAAAATATTTCAAATTTGACTATCTTAGTTTTTTTATATTAATCAAAATCGACTAATTTGGATGACCATTACTAAATAAAAATTTGCTACATGGTACAAATATTTCTTAGCATGTACTATATGGTTTTGCATGTTTCTAACGAATCAACATCAATAGTCAAATTCTTTTTTATTGATGAAGAAGCTATGAAATTACTTAAGATATATGTTAGTGAGCTAGCTTAAAAAGCTATTGAGGTATTAAAAATTAGAATTATAAATGCTCATTGTATTAATATTTTTTTAGGAAAAATCCATTTTTTCTACTGGTGACTCTAACCGAATTAATCGGAAAGAAATTATTTTCAATCGAAAAGGATAATCTCAACATTAAAAGCTCATCTTATGTAGTAGAAAAAGTATGCGGGAATGAAGATGTGATTGAAAACTTTGAAGCAAAATCTATATCACAGGAAAATTATTTAATATGTCTTTTGGAAATGACCTCAAATCTGATTAGGTAAACCGTTCACTAATTGAAGTTTTCAACTGATTAAAAAGATGATCTTAATTCATTTTTCTTTGACACGTGCAATGCCTATATGAAAGAAGTTTTTAGAAAAATAATGTACTAAAACTTAAAATCTACTAAATTAATGACCAAAATAAAAGCTATGCATAATGAAAAGTTAAATTTTAATATATATATATATATATATATATGTATATATATATATATATAAATGCCCAAAATTATTAACTAAACATATGAAAACACATTTTGTAAAATGTTTAATTTGGAAAAAATATATAATAAATAATTTTATTTGATTGTTCAGTTGAATTTTATATACTTTTTTAATAATAATACTACAAATCAAAAATTTAATTCCATTGAAATGGCCAACATCTTATTTTAATTTAAAATCTTAAGTTTTGGTGGTTTAAAATTGAGTATTAATACTTAAATTTAATCTCACATCATATACTTTACAAAGTAAATTCTTATATGAATTTGTATTTGTAATTTGTAATATGAATAATATATCAAAAAATATAAAATAATTGTAAACAATAAAAATTATATTTTTTTAAATCCGCGTTAGGCGCGGACATATCACTAGTAAACATTAAACAAATAAAAAGGACACGATTAAAATTTTTACAGCTCTTATAAAGTCAGGGATTAATTTCATTTACATATTTTCCAAAAATGGAGAAAGAGAAATAAACCAATTAAGGGTTGGTGGTAAAAGACAGAAAAGGTAGATTTCAGATCCCAAAGAGAAGAAAGGAGGATTTATGGAAAATCGGATTATGAGAGAGACAAAAGGAGATGTGGTGATGAGTGTAAAGGAGACAAAAGCTATGGGGGCAATTGAGAGGAAGAAGAAGAATAATAATAGTGAAAGGCACCACACATACATTTATATACTCATATTTTTTTATAAAGTATAGAAGCTCTAAAGTATATTAAGTATAATATATAGTATAGTAAAATTGAAAGAGCAAAACAAAAAAAAAAGGAATGAAAGAAAAGGAGTGATGGTGAGAGATGGGAGAATGTCAAGTCGTTTTAAGCACCTTCGCATCTCCCCATATCATTCATTTCCCCAGAATTCCACGCCCTCTCCTCTTACTAGTCAACCTCATCTTCATTTATTTTCTTTTCATAAATGTTAATACACGTATATGTATGATATGTGAAACTATAGAAGAATGTATTCATGTAAATTTACTAATTGGGATGAAAGTTATTGCTCTCTTGGGGAATCTATTTTTATACGTGGTTGTGGTTAAGTATTATCATCATCCATAGATTAAGAGCATGTCTATTGGCAAGGGTTCTTAACTAATTTTAAATTAATAAAATAATGCTAAAAACTTTTTAATGGGTTCTTAGTATTTTTTTGCGATTATTGCAAGAATTCTCAAATGGGATTCTTAAAAATCGGTTTTTAAAATTTTAAACGGATCCGAAATATTTTCGGTTATCCGTTCGATTTCGGTTCGGTTCTTTCGGTTTCGGATATTTATGGATATTTTCAGGTATTTTTTCGGTATCTTGGGTTCGGATCGAGATATTTTAAACGGATCTGAAACAGATCCGAAACTCGAAAACATCGTAAACGGATCCGTAACGGATCCAAAAACCGAAAAACAAAAAACGGATTTGAAACGGATCCGAAACCTGAAATATTTTCGATTATCCGTTCGATTTCGGTTCGGTTCTTTCGGTTTCGGATATTTTCGGGTATTTTTGGATATATTTTCGGGTATCTTGGGTTCAGATTAGGATATTTTAAACGGACTCGAAACCCGAAATATTTTCGGTTATCCGTTCGATTTCGGTTCGGTTCTTTCGTTTTCGGATATTTATGGATATTTTTGGGTATTTTTTCGGGTATCTTGGGTTCGGATCGGGATATTTTAAACGGATCTGAAACAGATCCGAAACTCGAGAACATCGTAAACGGATCCGTAACGGATCCAAAAACCGAAAAATAAAAAACGGATCTGAAACGGATCCGAGACCTGAAATATTTTCGATTATCCGTTCGATTTTGGTTTGGTTCTTTCGGTTTCGGATATTTTCGGGTATTTTTGGGTATATTTTCGGGTATCTTGGGTTCAGATCAGGATATTTTAAACGGATTTGAAACGGACTCGAAACCTGAAAAATCGTAAACAGATCTGTAACAAATCCAAAAACCGAAAAACAAAAAAAACGAATCCGAAACGGATTTGAAAATAAAATTATTTTGACCTAAAAAAAACAACAACAACTAAGAACCGCTAAGAGTCGGTTCTTAGTTAAGATATTTATGAACCGGATCTTAGCCATTTCTTTTTTTTCCTTTTTTAATTAAAAAAATCTTTAAGAAATCCTCTCAAGGACCCCAATAAACATGCCCTAACTACGTTTTCAGTAGGACTTTAATGGTACACATTGTACATGACAACGTTTCTTTCATGCAAGTATACATATATAGGTACATATGGGCTTATAAGTGTGTATGAAAGAATCTAGGGATTTTAATTTGTTTATTTAGCGAATTAAAATTGATATGGAGAATTATAAAAGTAAACAATTCTTTTTTCTTTTGTTGAGAAATATATATAAATTACCTAGTTGGAATATAACAAAGTAAATAGATATGTAATAGAATGTTCTGAAAAAATAAAACAAAGTAAATGACTATGCAATGGAATGTTTATGAAAAATATAATAGAAAAGAAAGGTATTCAAGTGGGTGTGTGTGTCTCTTTATATATATACATAGATGCATACTCACATTTACACATTTGCATGCTCCCATCCATTCTCAGATTCACATACAAAGTTATCATTCTACTTCAAACCCATAAGCAACAACAGCCAATAACACTTTCTTTAATTTGTCTTTATTTTTCCTCCTTCGACCATATTATTCACATGTCTCATTCGTTTCTTTGATATAAAACAAAACCCTAATATCTGGCTCTCCCTCTCTCTCTCTCTCCCCTCAAGGAGAGATAGGAAAATGTGGATGATGGGTTACAACGAAGGAGGTGCAGATTCCTTCAACGGCGGAAGAAAGCTTCGTCCTCTCATCCCACGCCTCTCTTCTAGCCTCACCGCCGCGGCGGCAAACACCAACTCCGACCACCGCTTCAATATGGGTCTCCCTCTCTCTCATCTCTCTCTTTTCTGATGCTCATTTAGTCATTTTCTTACTTGTTTTTATTTATTTCTGAAGCAGGGATGACAATGACGACGGAGCAAAACAAGAGGGAGTTGATGTTGCTAAACTCAGAGCCTCAACATCCATCAGTAATGGTGAGCTCGCGGTGGAATCCGACGCCGGATCAGTTAAGGGTTTTAGAAGAGCTTTACCAACAAGGAACAAGAACTCCTTCGGCTGACCATATCCAGCAGATCACCGCACAGCTCCGACGGTACGGGAAGATAGAAGGAAAAAACGTTTTCTATTGGTTCCAAAACCACAAAGCTCGTGAACGACAGAAACGGCGACGACAGATGGAAACTGAACAACATAGCCATGAAGAATCGGCCATAGTTGCAACAGCGAGTGTTGTCTCACACCACGGGTCCGACAAGAAAGATCCACCAGGTTAGCTAGAGACCATGGAAATGAAACATATATAGTTATTATAAGTGATTATGTTGTTCTTGGATTGGATTGTTCATCTCAGAAAAATAAAAATCTTGACATGGTTATCGAACTTTAATTTTGAATTTTACAGGATACAAGGCTGAACAGACCAAGAACTGGATATGTTCGGTCGGATGGGACACACGACCGGAGGTATATGCATACACCTATTATTTTTCTCTTGCGTAGTGATATGATTAGGTTGTTCGTGTGACGTGTAACGTGTTTATGTTCGTTCTTGGGGCGGTCTCGTATTGGGGCATGAAAGTGAATATAATTAAGGGTTTGGTTTTGGTATAATTATTAGCATATGATTGCTAAGAGAAAATAAGTTGAATTCTTTTTGTGGAAGTTTGGTAACCATGATATGATAGAATAACGAAGGAAGAGATGACGTTGTAGACCAAAAAAGGTTAAGTATAAAAAAAAAGGGGGTTAAGTATATTGGGAAATGCAAAAGTTAGTATTTTAGCATATAGTTATAATTCAATTGATTGAACAATATATATTTGGCCTGCACGTTCGGTTTCAATTCAGTTCTTTCGGTTCTCTAAAATTTGGAACCATTCGATTCCTAACGTATTCGGTTCAATTTTGGTTCGATTCCGGTTTCGGTTCGGTTTGGATTTAGTTTCGTTTGAATTAAGTAACATTCGGGTATTAATGTTCGGATATTTCGGATATTTTCGGGTATATTTCAAGTATTTTCGGGTATTTTTGGGATACATTTTTAGATATTTCGGATATTTTCGGGTATTTTTAGATATTTCCGGTTATTTCGATCACCCGTTCGGTTTCGATTTTTTCAGTTCTCAAAATTGAAATTATTCGGTTATTTTTCAACTACGGTTCAGTTTTGATGCGGTTATTTTTCGGTTCTTTCGGTTCGATTTTTCGGTTTGGGTTATTCTACCCAAGTCTAATATATACTATAGGATGTCAAAAAAGAAAAAAAAAACAATACATACTATATACTTTTTTAAGTTGAATGGAATTGATCCAAAAGGCTGCAGAGACTTTCCTTTCTGTCGGGACAGCTGCTACGTACGATCGATCTTGTAGCTGTGTTCTTCTTATTTTTGCTGAACTTCAATAAATTTGTGTGATTTTTCACTCTAAGACATGCAAGAAAAGACCGTTTTGACCCTGGTCCTAACAGTCTGTTTCTCCTTCATCCTTGTCCATTTCTGGAATTTTCTATTACATATTACTTTTGGATCTGTGTGATGGGTTTTTTAAAAGCATAAAGTTTGTCGGTTTACCAAGTTTCGCATTTTCCAAAGCTATTTTGACTGATTAACTATTTTTTAAAATTGCATAATTAGACGCCACATGATCATTGTAATCAGGAGGAGCATGTCTCAATAACGATGGGAGCAGCGAAGCGCAATGGTCGTCATGGAGGAGACGAGAGACAAAGCTTTCTCGGGAGAAATGACACGTGGCAGATGATGCAGTTGCCATCTAGACAATATCCTTCTTCACATCATCATCACCATCATCATCATCATCACCACATAATTCTTAATTCAACAACTGTTTCCGACGCTAAAGTCACATCTTCACCAGTTTTGCTTAGCGCCAAAGCATCAAGGAACATAGAGACTTGTCATCGTCGACATTGTGATGATGATAAAGACCAAGAACAACATGAAGATTGCTCCAAATTAGGTGAATCAGATCATCAAGAACAGACACTTGAGCTGTTTCCATTGAGAAAAGAAGGGTTTTGTAACGATGGTGAGAAAGAGAAGGAGAGTGGTCTTCATTGTTTTTATGAATTTCTGCCACTCAAGAACTAGCCCTAATTAAAGTTTTTTTTTTAAAACAACACTTTTTGTGTTGTGAGATAATTATTATTTTTTTGGCCGTGAGAAAACTATTTTAATTAATCAAAAAAGGGTCAAACAATTAGGGCTTTGTTTGGGAGTGAGGACATAGGCGTGTGTCTTTATGGTGTTGATGTTAACATTTCATAAGGGAACGCCTTAAAATGTACTTTTGGACCACTTTCTTTAACGTGATAAAATGAGCCAATCGAAATTTAAGAAAATAATAGAGAGAGAGACATGTGATTTGATTTACCCATTACTTTTGTCATTTGTTTGGATGTGGTAAATAAGGTGTTTGGATCTAGGAACCTTGCTTCATTTTTGGTAGGTAATGTGGGTATTTGGTGATGAGATCAAGTGTTACGAAATTGGGAACTCGATTTACAAGCTACTACATAACATTTTTTTTAATGGTTTTTATACATATATTACTCTCAGATGCATTATTACAATATTTAAACAACATAGTCAATGTTTCTAAAACCGGATTGTATCTATGGGTGGTCGGACTTGCAGGTTCTATAATCAACCGGAGAAATAGCCGGTTTGGATCGATAACAAAACCAAAAAATGACTAAACTGTTAAAAGAAAATTGTGACAAGACGAAAAAATTTTGAAATCCTAGAACCATATTCGAAGAGTAGGGGGTGCAAATGCACCCATTCTTTTATACAATTTCAGTGCAATTTTACCTAAAATTAAAGTTATGCACTAATAGTTTTATTAATTTTGGTATTGATGCCTCCACTTTAAACTTTTTAGATTCACCCTTGGAACCATTTATAGTTAAACAGATTAATCTGAACTTTTTTTTGTTCACCGGAACCCATTTCATTAAGCTGGTAGCAAACTTTTCGCTAGGGAAAACCGATAAGTAACCAAAGTGCTTACATAGGTAGATAAAGAACCGCTTAGTCTTGCTTTTTTGGCTAGACTATCAGCTACAACATTACAAAAACGAGAAACATAGAAAATATTAAAAATCGAAAACGAGTCCTTTAGCCTAGCGAAATCATCCAACTCAGCAGCATAAGAGGGTCATCCCGAGGGGATGAGACCATCGATATCATCTGCAAGCCATCCATAGCAAAAACAACCTCAGTTGCAGATGAGCTTAAAACCTCCATTGCCCATAAAAGTGTTTCTAGCTCCATATGCGAGGGAGACAAGGTATTGCGAATACTTCTATGTTCGTTCCTCAGGAAAGTGTCATTCTCTATTAGGATTCAACCAAGTCCACAACTGGTATCAGATGAGCTCCAAGAACCATCTATGTAGCAAACTTTACCCAGTGATGAGGAGACTACCTCCTGATGGGGCACCAGGGAGAGATGTATGAACCTCTGGGAAGTTAGCATTTACTCTGGACTTATCGTTTAAAATGAAATTTTTGGTGTGGAATATGAAAACTCAAAACTTAGGATATTGTATCTATAATTAACAACAACAAATTAAAACTATCCTTAAAGATATAAGAGAAAGTTTCTCAATTTTTCCGGAGGCAATGCAAGACAAAGTATGATGTTGCAAACCAAAATTTTATTGTTATAAGTGAAAACAAAACTTAGGAAATTGTCTCCGGAAATATCTATAAAGAGGTTCTTTTTTTTCTTTCCGAGCAACAAAACAATGTATCATTTATCCAAAAAAAAAAAAAACAAAACAATGTATCCATAATTAATAAAAACAATGTATCAGCAAAAAAAATTGAAATGTTTTGTTTGACATCTGATTATCATATGTGTTTAGTATTTACCAAATATTACACTCAAGAATTTTAATATTAATTAACTAAAACATTACTAAATCTGGTTGAATTATTATACAAAAAAAATCTGGTTGAATTCCATCGGCTCACATCAATACACAACCAATGAGTTTGCGTATGTGTGTCTCTACGAGTCATAAATAAGAGACAGACAAAAAGAATTGGGTTGATGTTGAAGTGACTAACACCAGGTCCGACGGGAGTTTTTGTGGGTTTCTTAGCACAAAGTCCTAAGCATTTTGGAATAAAAGAAAATGAAACAAATTGAATATCTCAAGGATCGATCCTTATATAGACTAAATAAGGATCGAATCCTTAGCTGTTTATTTATTTTATTTTATTTTAGTCTGAAAATTTTAATTTTCTGATCCGTTTTGGATCCGTTTCAGATCCGTTTTTTTCAGTTTTTGGAACCGTTACATATTCATTTACGATTTTTGAAGTTTCGGATCCG
>OVAN01008744.1:0-17358 GCA_900406275.1 Anastatica hierochuntica | reverse complement strand
ATGTGTGAGTAGTTTATTAGTTGGGTTTAGGGTTTCTCGAAAAGGGAGTTTATGATTCAGTGATTGTTAGGTTGTTAGATTGGGGATTTATCTTAGATCTTCGCTTTTCTCTGTGTTTTATGCTTGAACTGGCCTGATCACCTAGTTCATGATATCTAGGAACTTCAATACACCAAAAGNGCTTAATGCTGAAATTAGATTCGCGACCTAGTTTTTGAACCTAGGATATTCGATACACCAAAAGTGATTTCTTGGATTCCTGAACCTGTGATTTAGCGAGCAAAGTGTCCTTAACCAACGACAGTTGATGTTATTGCGCTTTGTGAGCAAATCAATTCCTGCTTAGAATGCATGCTTAGGATTCGAAGCTCAACGACAGTTAGTGTCTAGATTCCTTTAGCATAGATAATTAGCGCTGCGACTGTAGGTTAATTATAACTTAGTGAATTGAGCTGAGATGGTTTTTAAATATTTCCCCTTAGACAATCTATAGTCCTGATGAAATGAATTCCCTGAAAACACCCTATGCCTAGCGTCTTCCCAAATTGATTTACAACTTTGTTTGCATTGCTTTCTTCTTTGTTTACGAAATTAGTTTCCAACTTCCAAACTTTCTTTTCCGTCTTAGCCCGTAATTGATCTGAAAGTTCTTAGCACACTTTGGTCTTTGTGGATTCGATACCCGAACCACTACAACGTACTAACTGTACGCTTGCAGTGATTTCTTGGGTAAAAACCTGAGCCATCAATCGGCAGTCGTAGGTCTCATCATTACGACCTATCGGTCTCTTCAGGTTTCCCTGACACGTGTCAATCAGGCTCGGTTTCCCGAGTACGGCGATGTGCACGCATTATGACCGCTTGTCCGCCAGGATCTTGCCACGTGGCCTGAGCGGTTTCGAAAGAGAGAGCCACGTCACGTAGTGGGGACGATTACGTCCAATCATGTCTACCACTTCCTCTCTTTCTAAATTTCTTCAGTTTTCTTCTTCTTCTTCTTCATTAAACCTCCTTTGCGATAATTCTTCAACTTTCACAGGTACCTTCTCCTTCTGATTTACTTGTTTTCTTTCTGGTGATTTCTGAAGTCGTATTTCCTTTTTTCTGCTATCTCGACTCTGCTCTGTGATTGGCCGATTTCATTGTTTCTCTGTCTTTCTTTCTTTCGATTAACAAGCACCTCTGTAATGTCTGACGGCGAAAGGACTGAGTCCTCCGAGAGGTCTTCCCCTGTTAGAACTCCCTCTACGATTGAAACCCTGTCTCCAACTCTGGACCCATCTATCTCCTCATCTGTTTCTTTTCCGATAGAGATAACCGGTTCTCGCCAAGGTCCGCTGCGAGAGCCGGCTGCGAATCTATCTCTCAGGGCCTCGCGAGACAGAGATTCGAAGAGGGGGACGAAGATATCAGACAGTCCCGGAGATTCTTTGGAGGTATCAAAAAAGAAGAAGGCGGCGGCTAAGGGTCCCTCGTCCTCTGCAATGTCTTCGAGTTCTTTGTTTAAAAGGGCTCACGAGGCGTTTCTGAGGCCACTGGCAAGAATACTCACGACGTAAAGGGGACCGAGCTGGCCGTCATTATAGAGCCTATCCAGACTAAGCCTGCGAAGAAGCAGAGCAGGAGTACTAGTGCTTCTGGGCCGGTTGGGGCTAAGGGCATGAAGAAGCGGAAAACGGGCTCCGACGGCTCTGAGCCCGGGACAGTGGCTGGTTCTTCTAAGAAGAAGGGTAAAGGGTTTGGACGCGAGTCTGAGAAGAAGGAGATATTGTAGCATGTGTTTGAACCCACATTGTTCGAGGAGGACAACATCGAGAAGTTGCAAGAATACTGTCGGCCTGGGGGCAGTCTTGAAGTGCTAATTCCTGAGCCCCATCAGAGGTTGTGGGATACTTCGTCGGGCTACGTTTGTTTGCACGAATCGTATTTTACCAAGGCCAGACTCCAGTTTCCAATTCCTCCATTCTATATTGCGTATTGTGAATCATACGGACTAGCGCTATGTCAGCTGTCTACAGGTGCCATCAGGAACATAGTGGCGGCGTTGGTGATCGGGTATTCTTTTGGGTTTGAGTTGACAGTCCCCTTCTTTGACGCCATGGCTAGTAAAAGCCATATGAAAACGCTCTCGGGGATGTTTTACGTGAACTTCAAGACCGGAAACAAGTTGATATATGGCGAGCATAACCGGGTAGATGCCTGGTGGAGGAAGTATTTCTTTGTGAAAGTCACCTCCTCAACCTTTCATGAGCCCAAGAGAGTGTACAGGAGTGAATGGAATCCTACTATTGGTAGAGTGTTTAGTTAGCAGATTAAGAATAACCGCGTTCTCTAAATTTCCTGCTGACTGTAGCCCGTCTCTGTTTCTTTTGCTGACTTGTATTTGTCGTCGTGCTGTAGGTCCTCGTGCTCCTTCTTATTTTGATCCAGCTCGTTTGAAGGCGATTCTTACGCAGTATCGAGCTTATCTGCACACTCGGTGGGAGGAGATTGAGGTGAACTTGATTCCGGCTCATCTAGAGAGACTCCGATCTGGTAGGTATCAGGATATATTATCCTTAATATATCCTCTCTTTTTTTTTTAAGCGTTAGCTGCTGACTACATTATTGTTGACTGTAGCTCGGCTTCCTCTTCCCGCTTGCCCGCTTGACTCTGAACCGTACTCCGCAAAAAATAACCCTCAATAGAAATGGGAAAGATTGAACTTAGCTTCCCTTCCTTGTACGACTCTCTTGAGGAGGTTGTTGATGCGTCTGGCCAGGCCGTCGTGGTTACCCGCGTCGTGGAGGGGGATCCTGTTGATTCATCCATTCAGCTGTCCGCTGGTTCTGAGAAGGACTACGTTGATGCGGCTGAAGTGTTGTCCCCTCCTTCGCTAGCGAGAAAGCGGGGTGCTGAGGAGTCCGCAGAACCAGGGGATGGCGTTCCTCTGCTGAAAAGGGGAAGATCATCCCGTCGGGATGTCGATACAGAGGCCGTTGACAAAGAGGACGTGGATCTGCGGGGTGGTGTGAATCCCGTTGCTGGTGAGGAGACTGAGACTTCACAGGGGAAGTCTGGTGCTGAGAAAGGACTTCTGGTGACTGATCATGATGATGAGGATGAGGCGGCGAGATAGAAGGAGGCCGCCGAGCTAATTATTGCTGCTCAGACGAGGGTTCGGGAGGTCGAGGCGGAGGTCGCTGCAAAGAGAGCAGCGATTAACCAAAAGGCTATTGATGAAGATCGTGTACTGAACGAGGACGAGGTCCATGCCCTTTCTCTTGCCCGTAGGTGACGGGCTGCTGAGAGAAGGAAGCTGCTGGATCTGATGGATGATTCGGATGGTGAAGACTCTGATGACGCTCTGTTGAGAAGGCAGAGGAGAATTATCACGGGGACTGGGTCGGTACTATTCACCCTCAGGAAGGTGTCCTTGGGAGTTATGAAGAAGTGGAAGCTGATGAGGGGGTCCCGATTGTTCAGCGGGTTCCTGACCCCAAGGAGAAGGGCAAGAAGCCATGCATAGAACCAAAGGCCTCGTATAGGAAAAGGACTGGCTCCAAGTGTGGGTTCTTCCTTGAGTACGAAGGCGATTCGCCGATAGTTAACGATCTAACGGCGTGTGGTGAGCTGACTCGGGCTGTAGCTGGTTCGGGTATCACTTTCCAGGAGATTGACGACTTCTTCTATTCTGACGACCTGGAGACCGTTGCTCGATAGACTCAAAGAGTATGTTTCTGCTCGCTCTGTTTACTCTTGTCGGGCTATCCAGTCGCTTATAACCTTATTATTATTTTTTTATAACTCGCAATTGTCCCTCTTCACGTCGCATCTGGCGTATCGTTACGATCGCCATCTCAAAAAAATGGTGAGGTCTGAAGGTAGATGGTTGGACAGATTGGAGCGGGCTCACATCGAAACTGAGCGGGCTGTTGAGCATAAGTGTGCAGGCCAGGCTCGCGAGGCGGCCATGTTGGAGAAGGAGGTAGCCGATCTGAGGGAGAAGTTGCTGAAGATGGAGACTGATGCTGCACGGGCCAACGAAGAGATTGTTGCCCTTGGTCGTAGGAATGACGAGCTTGTTTCAAAACGGGCTGAAGCTGCTAGGAGGGCTGAAGCTCAGGTGTCTAACCTCCGGGCTGTTTATGCGCAAAGGCTGGAAGTAGAGAGGCGCCATCATCAGCGGACTAGGGAGGATGCCGGGAACCGTCTCCAGAAGTGTAAGCAGTACGTGGCATATCAACTTCGTATCAAAGATCAATTTCTGGCGGCCAACAAGCTCACAGGTAGCCTGAGGTGTCTTGCCTCCTTGGAGAAAAAAGAGAAGGTTGTTGTGCCTCCGCGCTTTATTGAAGGCCTACAGGCTAATCTGAAAACTGCTAACGACTGGCTGATTCTGCAAGATTTAACCGAGCTGGCTGATGAGGATTTCGTGTTGGCTGACCCTGTCTCGGATCCTGAGGCAGCTGATGAGCGGGCTGTCGTACCCCCCTTTAGAGTGGACCAGTATGAACCGCTCTTGGCCAGTCTAGTGGTGAGACGGCGACCGGCGAGGTGGAGGTTGCAAAAGAATGATCTGGCTGTTGCTATCTTTCCATTATGTTTTTAAGCTTTTTTAGACTGTTTAATCGATGCCTTTTTTTATATCGTGGTTGGGCCTTCGGCCCTTTCTCGTTTTTCGTTTGCAAGACTATTGGCCGTCGGGCTTAAACTCGTTCCTTTTATTTAAGTGTGGTCTTTGTTTTCTATTTCTTCATTCTTGTTGCTCGTAGATATCTACGAGTATGTGGGTCGTAACAGGCTTGAGCCCGTGTAACTTGTTTGTGGAATTGTCAGGCTTGTTCAGCCAAATGAAGAAGGTGGTAGTGGATTGGACTTTGTCTTTTCAGACTTCGTCAATGCCATGCTTGTTCTATTAGTGTGGCAGCGGGGAGGACCAGCTTAAACGTGGATTCAATTGGGCCACCACGGGGAACCCGATTATTCCCCGCAAGGGTTTGTGGGTGATGAGGCAACTGCATTCACGGAGAATGCATTTGCGGACGAGACCGACTTAGAGTGTGGAATCGGATTGGGCCACGGTAGCTCTCTGTGGCGAGCTGTGTCTGCCTTTTTTCCTTATTCTGTGCTCGTATGGCGTAGTATTTCCTTAAAAATTTTTTATAAAAGAGAAGTAGCTGCACCCCGCAAGGGGTTGCCTACGTACCCCGATGGGATCGTAGTTCAATAGTACAAAGGGTAAAAGTGGTCGGGGTAGGATTACCGTGGTTTTATCCGTTTTTAATGATAAAAACGCTTTAGATGAAGTGCATTCCACGATCTGGGGACAGGCTCTCTGTTCAGCTGCATGAGCTCGAAGACGCCGGGGCAGACTACTTTCGAAATCAGGTAAGGGCCCTCCCAATTGGCTACGAGCTTTGTCCTCGGGAGTTCTTCGGTGTTTTCAAACATTTTTCTAAGTACGAAGTCTCCTTCTTCGAAACGACGTTCTCTGACCCTCCTATTGTAGTAGCGGGCTGCCTGGCTTAGGTAGTTCTGGATCCTCAAGAGGGCTTGCTCTCGTTGCTCCTCAGCGAAGTTCAGGTGGCTTTCCATCATTCTTTCGTTCTCTTCGGGGTGATGTGCTAGCAGGACCCTACGAATTCCCGGGACGTTGACTTTAGCGGGTGACATGGCCTCGATTCCGTGAGAGAGAGAGAGAGAACGGGGCGCAGCGTGTTGCGCTTCGCGGACTTGTTCGGTGTGACCATAGTACGCCTTCCAGCTCATCTGCCTAGAGTCCTTTTTTGTCCTCGAGTCATTTTTTCAGCCCGTCGAGAATGCGTTTGTTAGTTACTTCAGCCTGTCCATTTCCTTGCGGGTATCGCGGGGTGGACTTGTTCAGTCGTATATTCAATCTGGCGCAAAATCCCTCGAACTTGGAAGATGTAAACTGTGTGCTGTTATCGGTGACGATCTCGAACGGGAGTCCGTTCCTACAGATAACGTATTTCGAGACAAATTTTTGGACGTCTGTAGCCTGTATTTTGGCATAAGCCTTGGCTTTGACCCACTTTGTGAAATAGTCCGTCACGATCAACAAGAACCTCTTTTGTCTAGAACGTGGGAGAGGTCCTACGATGTCCTTAGCCCAACGCATGAAGGGGTTTGGGGCTGTCGCTGTAGCAAGTGCCTGCGGGGGTCTGAATTGTCGGGCCGTGTCTTTGGCATTTTTCGCATTTTAGAGCGTACTCTTCGCAATCTCTGAGTAATGTCGGCAAGTAGAATCCTGCATTCTTCACCGGTAGGGCTAGTTTCCGTCCTCCGAAGTGTGTACCGCTGGCCCCTTCATGTGCTTCCCGCATCACCCGGGTTGTTTCCTCACCCGCTATGCAGTGTAGAAGTACTCCGGTCGCGTTCCAACGCCACAACTTGTTGTCTAGTGAGGTGTAGCGGGCAGCTCGTTTCTTCAGCCTGCGGGTTGCCCACTTGTCTTCGGGTACCTCACCGTTGGCGATGTACTGTTTAATGGAATTGCGCCAGTCAGAGTCTTCTAGCAAAACATCGGCGTCTGGCGGACTGTCGAGCTGTGGGGCGTCGGTCTCCTGGAGGTCGTCTTCCTCTTCGTGCATGTTGTAAACTACGGCGTGCACTCCCTTGGGAAGTTCAATGATTGGGTGGGCGATGCATTCTACCGGTATGACTCTTCGTACTGTTGGATCAGACGTGGAAGCGAGAGCTGCAAGTGCGTTGGCTGATGTATTCTCACTTCGTGGTATCTTTGTGAGTACGAAATATTCAAATTTTTTCAGTGAACTTTTTGACGACGCCTAGGTAGGCGTCCATTCTTTTGCTCCTTGTTTCAAAATCTCTATTGAACTGGTTTGCCACGAGCTGGCTGTCACATTACACGTTCAGGTGCTTGGCTCCGAGCTCGATTACGAGCTTCATTCCTGCAATGAGGGCTTCATATTCCGCCTCGTTGTTGGATGCTTGGAATGCAAGGCGGAAGGACTGTTCTAGCACTTCATGTGTTGGCAACTCTAGCTCGATTCCTACTCCGATCCGTGTTGGATTGACGATCCATCGACGAACAGGGTCCATGATTTGAAGTCAGCTTTTTCTTCGGATAACTCGAGAGGAAGCTCAATCAGGAAGTCTGCAAGTACTTGCGACTTGGCGCATGTGCGCGTTCTGTAGTCGATGTCGTACTCTCTGAGTTCAACTGCCCACTTTGCTATTCTGCCTGACTGAGTCGAGCTGTGGAGGATAGACCGTAGCGGCTGGTTGGTCAGCACCACGATTGAATGAGATTGGAAATAAGGCCGCAACTTCCAGGCTGCTGTGACTACGACCAACACGAGTTTCTCAAGCGTCGGGTACCTTGATTCGACACTGTCGAGTGCTTTGCATATGTAGAAGACGGGCTTCTGGTCTCCCCTGTCTTTGCGGACTAGCACGGCGCTGACTGCTACCGTTTAGATTACGATGTATAAATAAAGTGTTTCCTGGTCAGCGGGCTTAGATAGAACTGGGGGAGTTGACAGGCAGGTCTTCAGCTCGGTGAACGCCTTTTCCCATTTATCGTCCCATTCGAACCGTTTATTTCCTCGGAGTAGTTGGTAAAATGGGAGGCTTTTGTCCATGGACCTGGATATGAAACGGTTTAGTGCCGTTATTCTTCCCGTCAGCCGCTGTACTTCTCGGGTGTTGCGTGGAGAGACTAGGTCGGAGATTGCTTTGATTTGGTTCGGGTTTGCCTCTATTCCTCTCTGAGTGACGATATAGCCCAAGAACTCCCCGCAAGTTACTGCGAATGTACACTTAGCCGGGTTTAGCTTCATTCTGTACTGGTTAAGCGTGGCAAAACTGGTGCGCAAGTGGTCGACGTGGTTTTTTGCGTTGGCTGATTTCACCAACATATCGTCTATGTACACCTCCATTGTCTTCCTGATCTGGTCAGCAAACATTCTGTTGACGAGCCTTTGGTATGTAGCTCCGACGTTCTTCAGCCCGAAGGGCATTACCCGATAACAGTATATCCCGCGGTCCGTGATGAACGAAGTTTTCTCGCGATCGTCTGGGTGCATCATTATCTGGTTGTAGCCCGAGAAGGCGTCCATAAATGATAGTAGCTCGTTCCTTACCGTTGCTTCTACTATTCGGTCGATGTTGGGCAAGGGAAAGCTGTCCTTCGGGCAGGCTTTGTTGAGGTCTGTGAAGTCGACGCAGACTTTCCATTTCCCGCTTTTCTTCTTCACAACAACTGGATTGGCGAGCCAGTCCGGATAGCGGACTTCTTCGATTGACCCCGCCTCTGCTAGCCGTGCTACTTCTTCGTTGACGGCCTGAGCGCATTCGGGGCCCAACTTCCGTCTCTTTTGCTTGATAGGCTTGTACGTTGGGTCAACATTCAGCTCATGATAGGCGATTCTCGGGCCTATCCCAGGCATGTACGCTGTGCTCCATGCGAAGGTTGAGGCGTTCTCTTTTAGGAAGCTTACTAGTTCTTCGTGTAACGAGTCTTCGAGCTGTTCCCCGATTCTGACACATCGGGTTATGTCCTGCTCATCTATGTTGACTTGGAGGATTCGTTCCATTCGTGGGGGTTTTTCTGTAGATGTTTCGTCCGGGGGAGTGTTCGCAGCTCGTGGCTGGCTATCCGAGATTGCGAAAGTTCTTCTTATCTTGAGCTCCGCAATGAAACATTCTCTGGCTGTTTCGTGGTCTCCTTGGATCGTTCGGACTCCTCTTGGTGTTGGGAACTTCAAGCACTGGTGGTAGGTTGATGGGACGGTTTTTCATTGAGTAGATCCAGGGTGTGCCCATAATTATGTTGTAAATGGTGGGTGTGTCGATTATGGTAAACTTGACGATTTTCGTGATCCTGCTGATGTGAACAGGCAGCTTGATTGTCCCGATAGACATTGTCGTGTCTCCGTTAAAGGCGGTCAGCGGCTTTGGAGAGCTTCTAATGGAATGTTCGTGGAGATCCATGCGGTCTAACGTACTCTTGAAAATGAGATCGACGGAGCTTCCGGTATCCACCATTACTTTTGCGACCTCGCAGTCTACAACTAACAGCTCGATCACCAAAGGGTCGTTGTGCAGTGTATGAACTCTGATCATATCTTGTCCTGTGAAGGTTATTGCGGGCTTGGTAGAGAGGGTCTCCGCTGAGGAAGAGCTGGGTAGCTCCCCCCACTTTACTGCCGAGATGGAACGGCGCTTATGTCTCTTGATGGATCTTACGGAGTCGTTGCAATCCTTCAGACCGCCCATAATCATTGCCACTCTCTTTCGTAGGGCTGGGGGCGGCTCCGTCGAGTACTCTTACTCTCTGTCTCGCTTTGGGGTTTCGTAACCCTACCTCAGTGATGTCGGAGCTCGTTCGTGCGTGCGTCATTCCTCTCGGCGTTCATCTGCGCATCGGTCGTCGGTACGACGTTCTCCGTCATCTATCTGGTGCATGCATCTTTCGTCAGCCCACCTTTCGTCGGTGCGATAGTTATCTGGGCGTCTTTCGTCAGCTCGCCTTTCGTCGGTGCGATAGTTATCCGAGCGTCTTTCTTCGGCTCGCCTGTCTTCAAATTTTCTATCTCTTCCCCGATTGTTCTATTGGTCAGGGTTGTTGTTCGGGCGATGGTAAGTGAACTTTTTCTTGTACTCGTTGGGGGGTGGTACCGTGACCTCGCCTGTGGTGTACTTGTTCAGCGGGTTTTCTCTCAGGTGTCGGCACTCGTCGGTCCCATGCTCCCATCTGTTGTGGAAGATACAAAACTGGTTGTAGTCCGAGTCAGTTACTTTATGCGGCTTCGTGTTTCTCGGCTGCTGTTGTTGCGTTTTTCCATCTCCGATATGATAGTTTCTAGCCTGACCATCCTTGTAATATGCGTCGTAGTGCTGGTAGGGCTCCTGGTATCGTTGGCATTCTTTTCCTTGTCTTTTGTTGACGAAGACTTCAAATACTTTTTGGCAAAGGCAACTTTTTCTTCTTCCACCTCGATGAAGAGTGTAGCCCGATGCAGGGCGTCTTCCAGGGTTTGCAGCTTGTTTATCTTCAAATCGTCGCAAAAGGGAGACTCGTACCAAAGGGCATTTCGCAGAGCGGGGAGTGCGGCCTCGTCTGCTATCGTGACTCTAGACGCGACTTCCTTGAATCGGGCTATGAAGTCCCTGAGGCTTTCCTTTCTCCCCTGAGCCATTGCCCAGAGGTCCGCGGTGGAGTGACTCTGGTGGATGAACATCGAGTAGTGTTTCAGGATGCGGTTGAAAGCTGATGAAAGTTGTCGATGGAGTCCGCTATCAGGCGGCAAAACCATCTTTGCGCTGCTCCTTCCAGGTTCTCCGCGAATAGCTGACAGTAGCCCGCATCCTTTTCCTTTGGTGAGAATTGAGCTCGTCTCATAGCTATGCTGGCTAGGGTCCGTCGTGCCTCCATACTTCGGGATGCGGATCTTTCTGGGATGTGGGATGTTGTAGCGGGTTATGTTACGAGTGAAAAGTACGTTTTGGGCTTCTCGTAGGACTTTGTCTATCTCTGGAGTGGCGCTAACGGCCTGATGCACACGGGAATTGATATCCTGTAGGCTTTGCTTGACTAGTTCGAGTTCGCGGTCCTTGTCTGTGGGTGCCGCTAGGAAGAGCGTTAGGGTAGGCGGGGCCTGATTATACGAGGCGTGTGCTATGTCGTCTGTGTGTTGGTTAATCGCGGGGTTGGCAGCTGGTTCCATTGTTTGCGCTCGGGCGTTGTTCGCTTGGTTGATAGTCTCTCGAGGTGGCGTGTTTCCTCCAAAGAAGTTCCTTTGGATCCCAGAAAGGAAGTCGTCGATCGAGGTTCCCAGGGTGGTCTGGTGGTCCTGTCTAGTTGGGCTCTGGCTGTAGAATCTCAGATAGCGTGATAATGCAGCGTAGCGAGAGTCGGTATTTTGAGTCAGGGTGTCGATTCTCTGGACGAGGATAGTTAGTAGGCTCGTTACGTCGGGCTGAGGATGAGGGATGGTCCCTGAAGCAGGAGTGTGCGTTGTCATGGAGCTGCGAGCTTCTGTAAGTCCGAACTCGGGATTTTGAGTTGTCGTGGTTGGGAGTTGGCGCGGGTTTGAAGCGATTGTCCCCGCTGAAGATGTTGGGGTACCGATAGTTGGCATGCTAACAGCTGGTTGGATGGCTACTCCTTCTTGGGAGGCTGCGTGCTGGGCGATGTAGGTAGTGCTGGATGGTGCTGAGATGATAGCGGCGGGTTGGGGCGGCAAGTTCGCGATAGCGGATCTAAGCACTCTAGGCGGGTTCACTGGCAGAACTGGAGCTTCTTTCGACATTTCGAGCTACTTCTTGCGTGTAGGAGTTTCCTGAAGTGTTCCCCACAGACGGCGCCAAATGAAGAAGGTAGTCCGATGCTCGGACTAAAAGACAAGAAATGTGATGTGGTTTTGGAGGATTTAAGAGAGAGAGAAGAGAAGAGATTTGTTTTGTGGAAATAGAAATTAGAAAGTGGCCAAAGAGTCGAAATTCCCGTTTTATTGAAGTAGCCCGATGGTGATCGAGGTGAAAGACATTTCGATTAGGATTTCTTTTACAATGTGTTTGAGAGTGTTTAAGAGCTTTAAACTATGTATTTTCTTGAGATTATTCACCTTGGCCTTTCCTTTGCCAAGGTTCTTCTTTTATAGAAGATTTTTCCTTCAATTTCCTTCAAATCTTAAGAGAAACCCGTGACTTCGGGCTGGCAGCCCGCCGCCAGGCGCAGGCTGCCTCGTAACTTGCTATTTTCTGAAATAGGTACTTCGAGCTGCAGGGCGCATTTATTGCAATGTTAGTCCGCTTCACGCTTTTCCTCTTTAGTCGAATGTCAGTCAGCTTCGTAACTTGTTCCCTATGTCAGGTTGGTAGGCTGTAAGTTGTTGACCTGTCTTGTCTGTGTCAGTCTTGGTCAACGCCGCATGGTTTCAGGCTAGCTAAAAGGCTAGTCTGACACATAGCCGCCTAGCTAGCCCGTAGCATCCTGTCTGTAGCGGTTGTCGTTGTGCTCGGGCTGCTCTGACTACTTCGACCCCGCCTGTGATAGCTTCGGGCTATTTTCTTGGGCTGTAGCCCGATTTTTTGGTGGGCCTTTTCAGGCTTCCAGATGGACCACTAATTTTGGGCAATTCCTTGGAAATGAGCATGACATCGAAGGGATGTCAAACCCACCTCTAACACCAAATAACCCCTTTGGTCGAAAACATTTGATAGATAGATGATATTAGATCTTTTCTGCTTGCTAAATTTTCCTTTTTTTTTACCAACTTGCTAAATTTTCTTTAAGGTTTAGTTTATTTTAATTCAGAGTCCCTTAATAATGAACCAAGAAACAAGTTAGAAACATGATTACCAAAGCTCCTACATTCTATGCTTCGTAGAAAAGATTATAACATAATTATAAAAGTTTATAGCCTATAGGGAAATCAAAGAAGCTGGGCAGGTAAAAAATAAAAAGAGGAGAACGCTCCAATAGAAAAACTAGAGGTTTTGCATTACGGATAGATAACGGATCGAGTAAAAGCCGGTAGGGGTGTAGTATGAGTATATAAACTCACTACTCGAAATATACCCGTAATAGTAAAGATCGGGTTTTGATGGATAAGGGTTGAATAAGGGTCGGGTTAGATTGTTAAAATCAATACACGTTTAATACCCTAACTTGTATTACATCAAAAATCGAGTTATTATTGGTAAATCTTTTCCTTTTTTTATTATTTATTATCATGTTTTTAATATATAAAAATAATATTTCCAATTTTTTTATTGGTAAAATATATGAGTTAAACAGTTGAGAATTAAATGTTGAATTTGTGTAGAGTATAAAAAGATTTGGTTGTATTATCAATATATATGTATTATTAATAACAAATATATCAGTAATAAAATTAATATATATTTTTTACAGAATCAAGAATAAATTAAAGTTTACATAAAATAAGTAATAAAGTATAAAAAAGTTTTAAAATAACTTAAATTAGTGAAGGATGTGTTTTTCAAAATTTGTATATATTGCATAAAATTTTATTAAACCAGAAAAATTAGCATAAAAAGCCGAAAAGATTCTTCTCTTCAAAATTTTAATTTGTTATTCAATTTTTTTTTAAATAATAATCTGATGGAAGTAGTTAGAACATGAGAGTACTTTCTGAGTTTTGACTTTTATCCGATTGAACCATTCGTCAGTTTGAACATTTCATATATTGTAATATGTTTTAGCAAGATTCATAATTATATTAATTAAGATTAATCAAAATAGTAGGAATAAATACTCAAATAATAAAATTCGAGAAATAACGAAAGCTCATTCAAAATGACTAAAGAGAAATTTTATTTATTTTAAAATTATTAATTCAGTCAAATTAATGAATTAAAAGTTTTATAAGGATATACAAATTATAGTAAAAGTTTCTAAAAAGGATTTTATAAGAATACATAACCAAATAAAATTATTAAATATGAATTAACGAGTAATATGGGTACTCATATAATTACTTTTATCTGACCCTTATTCGTTAAACAATATTTTTCAATACAAACGAATAATTCGTATTATCTTTATCCGATACTTAGCTGCTAATTCGGGTCGACTACAAGGCGGATCGAGTTACCCGATCCAAAATGCTTAAACCTAACAAAAATCAAGTGGATGTTGGAAAAACCAGGAAAACCCCATGACATCTAAATTGAACTCAAAAATCAGCAAAAATATCATCAGTTGAAATATCATGATTTTAAATTTTGCTACTAAAATGGGTAACATCAGAGTCTACTCTCTTCTTAACGTTCGCCCTAATGTTTTCTCTCTCAGACACAATTATAGAAGCAAAAAAAGCGCCGCTCATACTCAATGTCGGCGGTGCCCTTGGCCGTCGGCGTCGCCATCCACATGTGTTGCTCTCTCCTTTTTTGTCTCTATTGTCTCTCTTTTCGTGTTCTGCTTTTGTTTCTCCTCTGTTTTCTTCTCGATGGGTATCAGATCTTAGATCCGACAAAAGGAAGTGGAATTGATGGCTACTTCACCGGTTAGGAGACTCTCGTCCTCCATGTTTTCTTCTCCTTTATGTTGTTTCGACTTTCCTGTTACTCCTCCTTTGAAATCTCTGTCGGAATGCTGCCGGGAAAGCACTACCCAGCGTGAATCTTCTCTTCCGGATCCGACCAAGACCCATGCTAAGGAAGTTGTAGCTGAGTTTATCTGCGTTTCTTTGGTTACGGACCTGAAATTTTCTCTGGTCAATTCCGAAGATCAATTGCCCACCTTGTTTCCTTTGGATCTCCCTGTCATGGTTCATCTCATACTAGCGACAATCTCAGACATTCAACTCTTGATTTTATTTAGTTGTTTCTATCCCAGAAAATGGTTACGGAAACATCATTATTGACTTCTCTGCTTGTCACGATGTTACGCAAATTGTACCAATTAATCGATTCAGAGTTTCATTGGCGCTGCCAATATGGATTTGGCCCTTGAAAAAGTAGAAGATATCTCTTCTTGGCCTTCTCGTGAGCTCATATAGTCCACAAACTGCAACCCCTCAAAGATCTCAGACAAGGAAGGTATGCGTTATTCAACCTCCGCAAGCTGATGATTTTGAGGGATATGTTTTTCGATGTTATAAAAATAGGAGGCTCCCAGGATTTGGTTAGAATTTGATTTGACTAAACTGCCACAAAGAACACTTGACATATCTAAATTGCAACTTTGCTCTATCTTGGTGGATTTGGATTAAGAAACTTGGGCAAGTAGTAGTCATGTCGTTTGTGAGGTTTTATATCTTGACTCTGTCTTGATCCAAGAGTTCTTTAACTTGTGAATCCAACTAATGTTGAGATTGTGTATGATTAACCTAGATCTAGAAAGCAACTAAAAACACATTGGATTTTTTCACCCGGAGTTCGCGGATTTACATCTCCGGGGAGAGAACGAAACTCTCATGTTTATCCACTAGATTAATAGCAATCACCATTACAATTGTTAACAAAGAATCTAACCGATCTGTTTAATGTTTCAAATGGATGAGAAACTGGCTCAATCAACTCCGATTGAGCAAGATGAGAACCTTGAGAGACGGTGGTGACTTTGGACCTCCGTGCCAGAAAGGATATGGTCGCCGCAAGATCACCGGAGCTAAACCAAGCTCACACCAGAGAAATGAGTAACCTAATTTTCTCTGATGAAACTTTGAAGACCTCTCTCTCTATTTCTCTCTTTATGTTAGACTCTCTCTCTGTCTGTTTCTATCTTTGTTTGATGAAGATGATGATTATGAGATGTTCATTAGAGTTTGTTATATAACAAACTCTCTTATTTCCTCTCTTTAACGACGTCGTTGCGGAGACTTTTGGGGCGAACTGGGAGTCGCCTTTGTGGCCCAGAAACTTTGCTTAACTTTAGACTCATGGGCTTCGACCCATTCAGTTTTATACCAAAACGACAACACTCACAAATCTCCACCTTGTCGTATTGATCATTAACTTGTCGAGACAAAACAATCTTCTTTTCCCAAAAGAAAATCCTAATCGCCGAATCCCTCTCTTCACCTCCATCTCTGATCATGTGAATCTTCCCAGTCATTCATTAACCCGTTCAGCTCCACCGCCGACCATGACTGACAAAGCCTCTTCACTGAAGACTGCGAAGCAACTCGGTAAGCTCTTCAACCTCTTCAAATTCTGATTTCTTTACTGAAACATCAAATTCCTGTGTCTCTTCCTTCAGCATGTCTTCATATCCTTCATTTCATTTGCTTCTACACTTCGTTTCAGCTCAAGAACAACTCCAGAAGGATATGGCAGTCTGGGACATTGACTTCGTCTGTGTCAGGTAATTTTCCACTATCCTCTTAGATAGATCTCTAGGTAACGAATAGTAACTAGCCTAAACCACACACCCTTTTGCCGATCTCTTCAGAAAACTAACCTGTTTTCTATTTTTGTCACCCTTTTGCAAGATACCCAATCGACAAGAGCATCTCACTGGTGTGTGAGATTGGATTACAAGGTAACCCCCAGCGTTACGAGGCAATTCTCGAAGCCTTTTCCAGGTAACGCCTTAGTAAGGAAATCTGCCGCATTAGAACTAGTATGAATCTTGAGTAGCTCAATTGAATCCTCTTCAAGTTTTTCCCTAATGAAATGATACTTTTTCTGTATATGCTTGGTTCTATCATGGAACACTGAGTTCCTTGCCAAGCATATTGCACTTTGAGAGTCACAGAACAACTTAAAACACTTAAAAGACTTTGAATCACCCATTAATTCACCACAAATGTAAGATAACCAAGTCCCTTCTTTGGATGCCTCTGTGAGAGCCATATACTCAGCATCTGTAGTTAAAAGAGCAACCATATGCTGCAGTGTTGATCTCTAGCTAACTATGTTTCCACCCACTTGAAACACATACCTTGTGACTGACCTTCTCCTGTCTAAATTTGTAGCATAATCTGAGTCACAATATCCAACACTATCCAACTTGTCTTGTTTAGAAAATGTTAAACTCAAATCTGATTCAAGAGTGATTCAAGTTGTAGTAGGGATCAAGGAGGCTGGCGATTGATTGTATGATCAATACGAAGTCATTGGGGGAATAATCTCTTTCTCAATCTGGAGATATAAATACTTAGATCTGGAGTTAGACAATAGTATCTCATATCAAGATTCTAGATTTCAGCTGTTGTGTATTGTCGTTCTTTGTTCTTTGTTCTCTGGTTCTTTGTCTATCTGCAGGTAACAAAGAAAGGTGAAAGAGAATAATTAACATGGATCTAACACTATGAAGATTCGAGATAGAGAAGTTTGATGGAAAAGGCGACTTTGGCTTGTGTAAATTTAAGATGCAAGACTAGCTGGAAATACAGGGTTTGTTGTTGGTTATTCAAGAAGACTTTGTTCTTACTTCTGAGACTGGTAAAGGAAAAGATGTAGCTGACATAAAACATGATCCTAGAAAGGAAGAAAAAGATCTGAGAGTAAGGAGCATGTTCAGTGCATGCTTGATTAATGTTATCCTTAGGAAGATCATGCATGAGAAGACTGCCATAGGCATGTGGAAAGCACTTGAGAGGGATTATCAAACTAAGTCATTACCTAACAAGATCTTTCTTAAGAAAAGGTTCCCATGCTATAAAATGGATGAGGAAAAATCCATTGAGGAGAATGTTGACACATTCTTGAAGCTAATTGCAGACCTAACTAGTCTGAATATAGAAGTGCTGATGAAGATCAAGCTATACAACTCTTGCCAGAACTACCATCTTCTTATGAGCTCTTGGTTTAGACCTTATAATATGGCTCAGGTAAAGATACTCTGACAGTTAGTGTGGTGGTCACTGATGGCTCAGATTTTCACCCAAGAAATCACTGCAAGCGTACAGTTA
>OVAN01008743.1:0-17789 GCA_900406275.1 Anastatica hierochuntica | reverse complement strand
GTTGATGACGTGTCAACTTGGGATGAGAGTAAGATTTGTTGAGGTGGATAGGCTGAGAAGCCTCAATTAGGTCTTTTTATATAGTTAGATTCTCAGCAATGCAGAAAAAAAGGGAGGACCAAAGAGGGCTGAACACTCCTTCGAACATTTTAAGAGCCTTGTAAATCATCTTGGATTGAAGGACATCAAACAAATTGGGGGAAAATATACATGGACAGGGATTAGATGGAAACATACTATTAAATCAAGAATAGATAGGGCCATGGCAAATGTTGAATGGAGAGATGCATTCCCAAAAGCTCACATGAGTCTTCTAAATTGGTATGCCTCTGACCATAAGCTTGTCTTAGTAAATACATGGGATAGCAATTGGAAAGGAAGGAAATGGTTTAAATATGACAATAGGTGGAAGAAAAATCTAGAAGCTAAAAAGGTATTAGAAAATGTCTGGAATCAAAAATGTCAGTTCTTATCACCACAAGATTTTCACATTGCTATTCAACATTATAGAGATGGCTTGTCGAAATGGAAAAAGCAGAAAAAATTTAAATCCTAGATCAAGAATAGATGAATTACAAAAAAGGCGAAGTGAGGCATATGAGGTAGAATCTGTAGACTTTAGAATGGTGAATGAAATTAAGTCTCAGAACATAAAAGAACATAAAAGAACATAAAAGAGAGGAGGAATACTGGAGAATTAAGAGCAGAATTCAATGGTTGAAATCAGGAGATAAAAACACAAAATACTTCCATGCGGTAACTAAAAACAGAAGAGCAATTAATAGAATAACATCTATAAAGAATCAGGAAGGGGGCATTGTTTTCAAAGAAAAAGAGATTCAAGATGTTATTATTGATTATTTTCAAAGGCTCTACACTACTGATGAATCTATTTTTGACAACGACTACATGAAGTTAGGGAGCATCAAGTCAAGAGTTGGAGAAGAGATGAATAAATAACTAACAAAACCAGTATCAGAGATGGAGATAGCACAAGCGCTTAGCATGATGAGTCAAGAAAAAGCACCAGGTCCAGATGGTTTGAATGCAGGATTTTATCATCATCATTGGCCTATCATCAAAGATAGTGTAATAAATTATATCCTATATTTTTTTGATAGCGGCTATTTACATCCAACTCTGAACAAAATCAATATATGTTTAATACCTAAAATAGAAAACTCCTATGAAGTCAAGGATTATAGACCAATAAGCCTCTGTAACATAACATATAAAATAATTTCTAAAATTTTGGCAGAGAGACTCAAGCCATGGTTACATGAAATAATTTTTGAAAATCAAAGTGCTTTTATACCTAATAGGATGATTACGGATAATGTTCTTATAACGCATGAGCTGCTCCATAGTCTCATCACAAAAAATAGGACCCATAAATTTATTGCTCTTAAACTAGATATAGCTAAAGCTTTTGATCAATTAGAATGGGGATTTATAGAATATATGTTAAGAGCTTTAGGTTTTGCTGAGCAGTGGATTGTATGGGTAATGAGCTGTGTAAGAAGTGCTTCTTATTCTGTATTAGTAAATGGCACAGCAGTGGGTAACATAACTCCTAGTAGAGGTATTAGACAAGGTGACCCTATATCACCTTATCTTGACCTCTTATGCACTGAAGGGCTTTCTACTTCAAAACTTAAAAAGGAAAGGTTTAATTCATGGTTTCAAAGTAAGCAAAAGCGGTCCACCTATAGCGCATATGCTTTTTGCTGATGATTCCTTGTTGTTCTGTAGAGCTAATATTCAGGAATGTATTGAAATCCTCCAAGCACTAGAGATATATGGAAAGGTCTCAGGACAACAGGTGAATTTATCTAAATCTGCAATTATATTTAGTAAAGGTACTTCATTGGATGTTCAGGAAGAAATTAAAGCATTCACTAAAATTACTAAAGCAGGAGGAGTAGGAAAATATTTAGGATTGCCAGAGCTAATAGGAAAAAACCTCTCTCATGCGTTTAATTTCCTAAAGGATAAAATATAGGGTAAAATAGATAAATGGTACATAAAGCTACTAAGTTTTGTTAGGAAGGAAGTTCTAATTAAATCAGTAGCTGAATATATCCCGAATTATGCTATGTTGTGTTTCCTAATACCTAAAAGGTTAATAAAACAAATAACTCAGATTATTAGAAGATACTGGTGGAGGAATTCAAAAGATAATTTCAAAATACCCTGGATTTCATGGGATAAAATAAAAAAAAACTAAAAGGCTAGGTGGGTTGGGATTTAGAGATCTGCAACACTTTAATAAAGCTTTAGTGGCAAAGCAAGTTTGGAGAATGTTAAAACGACCAAATTTCCTATTGGCTAAAGTGTATAAGTCTAAATACTTTCCTAAGTGTTCGATTTTTGAAGCAAGAAGAGGATCTAAATCTTCATTTGCCTGGAAGGGGATTCACCAAGTAGTGCAGGTTATTGAAAAAGGGACACAATGGTGTGTTGGTAATGGCATGAAGATCAGAGTTTTCAAGGATAAATGGCTACCTACAACACCTCCAACATCAGCAAATCCACTGAATGGGAATTTACTAGTGGATTTATTAGCAAAAGACCTGTTTAATCAGCACTCAAGAAGCTGAAATGAAGAAAAGCTTAATGAAATGGTCGATCCACATGATTTTTCAAATCATTAAGAGAATTCGACCAAGCAGGACTCTACAAGAAGACCTTATAGAATGGAAGCACACAAAAGCTGGAGAATACTCAGTCAAATTAAGGTATCACTTCAGTAAGAATAATTTTAATACATCCCATTTGCAACCAAATTTTAGTTTTAAGCAGATTTGGAGGCTACCAAATACACCTAAAGTGAAGCACTTCTGGTGGAGAGCCTTAAACCAAGGATTACATGTGGGAGCTTCATTGAAACAGAGAGGTATAAAAATGGATAATAGCTGTGTATTATGTGGGGAAGAAATTGAGACTATCCATCATGTATTATTCCAGTGTAGAGTTTCTAAGGAAGTCTGGGATCTATCTCCAATCCAATCTCCATCAGGTGAACACATGATATGTGAAAGCAACTGATAGTTATGAGGGCAAAAGCTACAACTTAGCAACAATTATAGGATGGAGAATTTGAAAAATGAGAAATCAACTTATTTTCCAAAATGATAGAATGCCTATTATATCAGTGATTCACAAAGCTCTAGATGAAGTTCAGGAATGGTTAAATGCATATAATATGGAAGATAATCAGGTTTCTCATATGCAATTGGGAGATGAGCTAGATAGCCTTAAAGCTTATTTGAAAAATTTGTCGAATAAGCAAACAGAAAGTCATTTGGATGCATCATATCTCACATGTTATGTAGATGCATCATGGGTTTCTGTTAATGAAAAGGCATGTATAAGCTGGCATTTGACTTCCCAAAATGGCAAAACCATGTTACAGGGATATACATCTATTGAACCAATAAAGAGTGTACTGGAGGCAGAGGCAATGGCGCTAAGAGATGCAATGCAACATATGAGGAGACTAGGATATAATAATGTGATATTCAAAGGAGACAATCAAGCCTTATTTAATAGTCTGCAGAATAATCATTCGGGTATTAGTATTTACATCTCAGATATTAAAGACTTATCATCGTCCCCGTATAATTTTTCATTTCAGCATGTAAGGCGTGAAAGAAATGCAACAGCAGACGCTTTAGCAAAAAAGATGAGGATACAAAATGCAGGCTATACAATAATATGGACATAGTAAAGCTTAAATATGGTACAATCTAGTCTCAAACTTCAAAGCTTTTAAAGCATTAGCAATTGTCTTCTCTTAAGTTGTCTATTGTATCCGTTAAAAGCTTAGGTTTGTTGGATGTAATCCCAAAAATGTGAGGATGTAATATCTTACAATAACTCATTGTATCATGGTTTTCCAATCAATAAAATACTTGTTGACAAAAAAAACTTACATAAAATGAGTAGTAAAATATAAAAATTATAAAATAACTAATTCTAGCAAACAAAAACTTTTTAAAATTTGCACTCATGACATACAATATTATAAACTTTCAGCTTGATTTGAATTTATAGTCTAATAGCTCAAGTAAACTAGCTAACATTAAATATATCCTAGCATCACACTGTCACTTAATAATAGGAATATTTGGCTTGTCATGGGAAAACTTCTTCAAACAAAAAGTTCAACTAAAATTTTTATCCTTAAAATTTTTTAAAAAGTATAAACCACAAAATTTAGCATGAAAAGTCACAAACTTTATTGTCTTCAAAAATTAAAGTTTGTTAATCAAAATTCTAAATATAATAATTTGGTGGATGTAGCTAGAATGTAAGAACATTTTCATGTTGGAATTTTGGTTTTTGTTCGCTTGAGTCATTCGCTAAACTGAGCTTTTATCTATTTTAATATGTTTTAGCAAGATTCACAATTATATTAATTGAGATTAATAAAAAAAAATTAGACGAAAGACTCAAATAATAAAATATGAGGAAAACCAAAATTCCTTCAAAATAATTAAAAAACATTTAAAAAATGAATAAATCCATTCAAAGTTATTATATTAAAATTTATCAGGGATCTTCGTAACACATTAATTTTTTTTCTTAATTACATGACCAACAAAAAATATTATACATAGATTAAAATCTACATGTAAACAATGAAAAACACCTAAAATATATTTTAGCACACTTATTAGGACATAATGTATATTATGTATAATATGAGAAACATTATGAAAAAAAATTAATTTCATAACATATTAGAGGACTAGAAGATGAAATGGATGATGAAGATAAGACATTATTAAACATTTAGTGAAAATATTTTTTTTATCTAAATAGGCATATAAAAAAATAGAAAATTGTTTATATTTTGAAATTCATATATTTACCTTATTGAATGATTTTATTTTGACATAATTATCTAAAGTAAATAGAGATGGAAAGACATTGAAGAGATGTGTTTAGGATGTGTTTTATGTATAAATTTTTTAAAAAGTTATGATGTGTGTTAATGTTTTATTCTGATTAGTCTATCATCTTTAATTTTTTGATGATGTGTCAATTTCTCATGACTTAAAAAAAATAGATATCAATACATAAAGAGACACTTATATTAAAATATATTTTAGATATTAGAGCTTATTATTGACTCTGACTCGCAAATGACATAGTTAGAAATGATTTTTGAATAACATTGGGTACAATAATATAACGGAAAAGTCATGATTTCAAAAAATACGTGTTATAAATTTTGTGGGCACGAAGTCCGACAAATTATTACGTTAGAAAACATTTGAAACTTAACCTATTTTATCTATGAACAAGAATAAAATGTAGGGGTTGGCAAAAAAACCGAATCTAAAATCTCAAACTGAGTCAACCCAAAAAATTGGTATCAAATTCGAACCGAACTCGGTAAAATATATGAAAGGATCCTAAATTTGAAAATCCGAAAAACCGAAATTGAAACGGATCCGAACCGAAATATTTTGGCTATCCAAAAAATCAAAAGTACAATTATATACTTAAATATATTAGTTATTTTAGATTTAATATCCAAAAAAATCTAAAATATTGTAAAGTATCATTTAAAAATATCCGAAACATAACTAAAAATACTTGAAATATGTACCATTTTTTTATCCAAATAATGAATTAGATCAATTTTCGTGTTAATTTTAGATATTGGATAATACATTTTTCAAATAATATGATGTAAATTATTTTTATTATTAAATTTGTGAGGTTTTTTACGAACCTTTGAATTTTTCATGTTTTTTTGCATAATTTAAACGGGTATCCAAACCCGTAAAGATAGAACCGAACCCGCAAAGATCCAAAGCGAACCCGAACTTAAATTTATAAATATCCGAACAGAACTTAAATCTCTAACTCCGAAAATCTAAAACCTGAATAAATCCAAACCGAACTCAAACGGGTACCCGAACGTTCATCTCTGATTAAAAATGCATGAGTCTCTCCCGTGATCATGGTTTAAATTAGGAAGCAAACAAATAATCATCAAAAATGTCAAGCTCGTTAACAAAGGAATATTTCTTGTTTTTTTTCCAAGGAATAAAAACTGGTAATGAGAGAATCTAGTAGAGACCAGCACACCACAACTTGGTAAATACGATTCTTGAGTAATTTTGAAGCAATGAAATTGGATTTGAGAAAATGACACATCAAACCATCCCCACACCATATTCTTTCTTTCTCTTCCACACGGAAGATGACACTTCCTTAGTTTTAAATCTCACTTTGTTCTCTTAACCCTTAAAGAAAAGTTCCTTTTTAGATTTCTTCGTGATTCTCTTCCGTTTCTTCATTATTACATAAAATAAACATTATAGTCCGTGGCGAGCGATACGTTACCATGCGGGCCTCGCTTGATTCTGCATCGCCCAAAACGAATTTCTTCTATTCCATTCATAATTCCATTGCCTCGAGTGCTTGTCGTTCTCGAACCAACTTCACATACGTAGTAAACATATATGTATATAGTTAGATAATGATCTTTAGTTTTAAGATACTAGCTTGAACACTAAAGTTGTATGGTTCGATTGGTGATACGTGACGTTGATTTTAATATATAACATATATATTATATGGCCATATGTTAAATAATATTTGAAACTAAATTTTAGTATATGCCAAATAAGTATTTAAAATTGAAAAATATACCTATTAAATATTTGTTTACTTGAAGACAAGCCTGTTGGTTGAGTATCCAAAGCCAATCCTCAGACACCAGATTTGACCCTCCTCCACCACAGAGTAGAGGGAATATATGGAGTTTAATGAACTATCGAATCGGCCCGTTGTGATCCGTTTGTTGACAAAAAAAAAATTGTTTACTTATCCTTTAATAAGCACTTTAAACCAAAAAGAGATAAAAATATATCATTGTTATGTATTATTTAATTTTTCTGACGGATTTACTTTTTTTCCGGCTAAAGAGAATTTCATTGATTGTAAAAACAGAGTTGATTACATTCATTTGATTACAAAAGCTTTGTTTGCTACTCTGGCCTCTTTTGCTAAGTAATCTGCTTCTATGTTGGCCTCTCTTCCTACATGTTGAAAGAGAAATTTGTCAGAGCAAGTGGTTAGGCTCTTGATATCGCCAACTATAGTTGCAATGCCTTGGATCCCTTGATTCTTCCTTAGAGGCCAGTTGATCATGGCATGAAGTTGAGAATACAGAACTTTGTTGTCCCCTTGGAAGATAATCTGGTCATAACCGAGCCTTCTCATCTGGAACATTGCTTCACGAAGGGCTAATGCCTCTGCCTCAAGCGCAGATGCTACTGGGGAAATGGCTGATGAACCGTATAATATTGCTTGACCATCTCTTCTATACAGGATCCATCCAATTCCTGCCCTTTCTGCACTTGAAGTCCAGGAAGCATCTATTTTACAATAGTAACCATAATGAGAAGAGGGGACAATACCTTCTGAAGGCGTGTTGTGCTGTGATATGGCTTGTTCTAACACCTTCTCCTCTTGAGTTGAATTTGCCTCAATCCATTGCTGCATAGCTTTGATAGCATTATTAATTATTTCTGGGATGGCACCTCTTTTGCTATCAAAAACAATGCTATTTCTGTGTTTCCAGATGTACCAGCCAATGAAAGCCGCAATTTGATAGACATTTCCTTCATAATGTGTTTTGGTTTTAAAGACCTGTTTTACATTTTCACTTAAAGATGCATCATTAAAAACAAATTCTTCTTGCAATGGGGCTAGAGACCAAACTTCTTTTGAGACTTTACAGGAGAATAGAAGATGGTTAATTGTTTCAGGATCTTCCCCACAAAGCTGACATCTATTATCCACACATAGTCCCCTACTTTTCAAAGAATCATTGACAGATAATGCATTATGAAGAACTTTCCACCAAAAATGTCGTATTTTTGGTGGGGCATTTACTTTCCAGAGATGTTTAAAATATTCATTGGGCTGGTTTAGAGGGGGTTGAAAACCATTATGCAGAAAATGGTATCCTGATTTCACTGTATATCCCCCATGAGAAGTATGAATCCATTCTATTGAGTCCTTTGCATGAAAATAGCTTAGTCTAATCTGTCTAATATAAGGGATATCTTCCGGGTGAATTAGACTAGCTAACTTCTCTTCATCCCAAGTATTGATATGAGTCTGAATTAAGGATGAAACTGGATTTGTACCTGGGATGGGCCTTGGAGGTCTTGGAGGGGATACAGGCAGCCAATTGTCAGTCCAGAGTTGTGTATCTTTACCATTTGCTATTGTATGTCTTATGCCTTGTCTGAGGATCGGTAGGCTCTGATGAATACTCCTCCAGGCATATGATGATCGACTTATGCATTCTGCATTCAAAAGAGAGGTGTTTTTAAAATATTTTGATTTGAAAACTTTAGCAAGCAGAGAGTTTGGGTGTAGCAGAATTCTCCAAGCTTGCTTGGTAAGGAGAGCCTTATTAAAATGTTTTAAATCTCTAAAACCTAGACCTCCTTCTTTTTTTGACTTGGTGATGGTATGCCAAGAGACCCATGGAATTTTCTTTTTATCTGCTATTGTCTGCCACCAGAATTGCCTCATAGTTTGAGTCATTTGGTGAAGTAATCTATTGGGAAGCATGAAACAACTCATAGCATATGCAGGAAGAGCTGTTATGACAACCTTTATAAGAATTTCTTTTCCTGCTGGAGAGAGCAGTTTGTTATACCAGCTGTTTACTTTTGCCTCCATTCTATTTTTCAGATATTGGAATGACAAGTTCTTATTCTGTCCTACAAGATCAGGGAGACCCAAATATTTCCTAAAACCTGTGGTATTCTCAATACCTGTTAGAAGTTTGAGTCTCTCTTTCAGGTCTGATGGTGTCTGCTTACCAAAACTCACGGCAGACTTTGCAAAATTAACAGATTGACCTGAAACTCTAGCGTATGTAGAAAGTGCTTCCATCAATATCTTTACATGATGATCTTTAGCTGGACAGAAGAGGAGACAATCATCTGCAAAGAACATATGTGAGATTCTTGGACCTCCTTGGCTTGCTCTAAAACCCTGAAGCTGTTTAGTAGAGCATAAATGGTGCAGAATATTAGATAGACCTTCAGAACACAAGAGGTAGAGATAGGGAGAAAGAGGATCTCCCTGATGAATGCCTCTTTGTGGGTAAATTCTGGAAGTGGGAACACCATTTACTAGGACTGAGTAGGTGACCGTAGATATACAAGTCCATATCCAGTTGCACCATTTATCAGAGAAGCCTAACATCTTCATCATGTTGATTAGGAAATGCCATTCAACTTTGTCAAAGGCTTTGGAAATATCAAGTTTTAAGGCCATGTACTTTTCCTTTCTCGATCTGGTTGTTAGAGAATGCATTAGCTCCTGAGTGATAAGAATGTTGTCAGTGATCACTCTACCAGGGATAAAAGCAGTCTGGTTTTCTGATATGATCTTACTCAGCCAGGGCTTGAGTCTTTCAGCCAAAACTTTGGAAATTAGCTTGTAAGCGATATTGCACAGGCTAATTGGTCTAAAGTCTTTGGGATCCAGAGGGTTATCTACCTTAGGAATTAAACATATCTGAGTATGGTTTATTTCTGGATCAAGATACCCTGTTTCAAAGAAGAGATTAATGTATTGAAATACACCTTGCTTTATTATGTTCCAATGGTTCTTGTAAAAAGCAGCTGACAAACCATCTGATCCTGGAGCTTTTTCTGCATTCATTTGTTTGAGAGCATCGTAAATTTCCTCCATTGAGACCCTTTTGGTTAGAGCATCATTCATTTCCTGTGTAACTTTCTTAAGTGCTGGTTTTACTTTCTCTAAATCATCTGCATTGAAACAACCAGAGGAAGAAAATAGGTTTTCATAATATCTTTGAAGGATGACCTTGATATCAGACTCTTTATACTTGATAATTCCAAGCTCATCTTGCAGGCTGATGATTCTGTTTCTAAGCCTTCTTTGTTGCGTGGATGCATAGAAATATCCTGTGTTTGAGTCTCCTGCTTTAAGCCAAAGCATTCTGCTTTTGTTTCTCCAATATTCTTCTTCTTGCTTCATCTGAAAGGCCAATTGGGAATTGAGAAGACCTATTTTATGAAAATCAACAGGATGCTTTTCATACTCAGTGTGAATTTTAGCCTGAAGGTCTTCTATATGTTTTTGGGCATTCTGAGGGTTGAGAGCCTTCCATTCAGAAAGGGAATGTCTACATGCCTTGAGGGTAGAGGCAAAGTCCTTAGGTTGCAAGGATATACATTTGTCTTGCCAGGTCTTCTGTATTACATTGTGAACCTGCATGTTATATCTCCATCTATGATCATATTTAAAAAATTTCTTTCCTGTCCAAGCTCTATGATCTGTACAGACTAGAAGGGGTCGATGATCAGAACCAATCCATCTCAAGAGCTTGACATATGCATAAGGAAACAAGGTAAACCAACTATTATTAGCCAAGGCTCGATCAAGTCTTGACTTTACTGTTTGGTTACAACGTTTCCCCACCCAAGTAAAATACCCATTGATGGGATTTAGATCCTGAAGCCCCAATTTATTTAGAAAAATCTTGAAAGGAAGAAAAGTATACTTCTGTCTCCATGCACCACCTCTCTTTTCACTATTAGAGATTATGTCATTGAAATCTCCTAACCAAAGTCGTGGCTGATCATTGATGGAAGAAGAATCTGCAAGATCAGAGAGGTATTTCCACTGTTTGTCTCTTTGAGCTTTGACTGGGTTGCCATAAATATAAGATAAAGCAAACTTTTCATTTCCATAGGATATGTACATATCAGTCTGATACATCGTAGGATGATTTACAAACTGGAGATTAACTTCCTTCTCCCAAAAAATGGCCAAACCACCACTTAAACCTCTAGGAGGCAGAACAAAAAGATTTTCATAACTAAGATCTATTGCTAGCTTGTGTACAAAGTTGGCCTTATTTTTGGTTTCTGTGAGGAGCAGAACATCAGGCTTGTAGTCTCTTCCGATGTTCTTCAAAATGGAAATTGTCAGGGGGCTCCCCAAGCCCTGACAATTCCAATGGAGCAGCTTCATGTTGGTGGGGGTGGTTTCGGGGTATCCACCCTCCCCTGAGATGTAAAGACACCTTCAACTTTTTGTTTTGTGGATCCTCCTTCTGTATCTCCCAAATCTTCTGTAGCTTTCCTCTTGTAGTTTTCTTTTGCTTCCATTTCAGAAGATTGTTCTTTGATGACTATTCCTTTGGTTTTTTGTCCTTCTGCTCTGTTGACAATTTGCTCCATAAGCTGCCAGTGCTTTTCAGTAGCTGATTCTTCCTTTTCGATCATTACTCCTTTACCCTTAGCATCTATATTCTTTTGTTTAGAAGATTCTGCTTCAGCTCTCATCTTTTCATGTCTTTCTCTTGTCTCTGCAGGTTCTTCAAGTTGCATCATGTCTAAGGCTTCCACAGGTGGTACAAAATTTCTAGAGGCCTTGGTAACCAAACTCTAACTCAATCTCATCACCATCATGTAAGACATCGACATTTCGAACAAGAGAGATTGTAGAGTCTATATCAAAGTCAACTTTAAACCAGACTTCTGCTGGTTTATTAAGAGTTGGCTCGATTACTAAAGTATCATCAACCCTGCCCAAATTTGATCCAATACTTTCTAGGAGTTCTCTCCTCCTACATTTGTTAGGCAGATTTTTAATCTTAACCCATAATGGAATCTTTCTAAGATAAGTTGGATAAATACTGTGACTCCATTTATCTATTGCTACCATCCAACCTTTGAAAGACTATGGAGCATTTTCTAAAACTGTTAGCATGTGATGCTCCTTTTGAAAATAGAAATTTACTGTTCCATCGTCATTAATCTGCCCTTCTACTTTTCCTATAAGATTCCAAGCAACAGGAAAGTTATTGCGAATACCTGCTGGAGGCTGATAGCGAGAGTTAAGGCCTTTAACCACTAGACATAACCTGTGTTCTTTCCGGAACTTCTCCGCCGCATCCAGATGAACTTTCCAAGAGGGTTGATCAGCTCCGATTCGTAAGTTCTGTAGCGATTTCCAGAGTTCCTTTTCAGATGACATCTTGACGGTTGAAATCGATTCGATTTCGAGAGCTTTGAAGAGCGATTGGGGAGAATATTACAGAGAAAACTGCAGATTTTACGACTTGAGTCGAGGATTTACCCTAAGTTTTTAGGGATTACTTGATCGCTCTCGAGATCATCTTCTAGAGGGTTCGAGAGACAAGTTTATGATGATGCTCCTTCTGACGGATTTACAGAAAGATTATTTGTGATGTAACATTACATATCGAACTTTAAGTTTTCCTAGATAGAGACTTTATGACATATTAACCACCTAAAAGCAAGATGACATCACCTTTACACACAATCTATTTTATCGTTGTAATTTTTTTTTTTGCCTATAGACCATAACTGGCAAAACACATTATAGCCCTTTTAACCCATAGAAGGGTAGTTGTATGCTCGAAACTAGGACTTCATGACTATGTTGCATGGAGTAAGCCTTTTTTCTGACCTGGAAGATAAATTTATTATTAAACCGAAAAATCACAAGATTACAAACCTAAACCGACAAAAGACGACGGTTTTTCGGAGCCATTAGTCGATGAATCTATAAATAAACTTCCGAAACTAAACAACAATGACATACATTATCCGGAAAGCATAAAAGACAAAGACTCTAAATGATGAACAACCAAAAACAAGTATAATAAAAACGAATTAAGAGTCAAACAAACTCGATTGGAGGAGTAATGAAGTTGAGCATCATAAGACGATATTATTGAGGAAGAAACACGATCGGTGTTGGATCTGAAATCCACACAGAATACTGGGTGTATGATTTGAGACAAAATGTGAATAAAAGCTGTAATTTTATTGATTTTTGAGAGATATCTTTACAATGGCTGCTAGCAAAGTTCTAAGAAAACCAATCCGCCCCCCCTGTCCTCAGCTCCTCCTTCTCCTTTTATCCCTCCTCCTCCATGTAACTGCTTCATTAACTAGCATTAACTCCTCTCATTAATGCTGATTCTTTAGTTTTTATTCATCTTTTAGCTTGAATCGACCGGGTCTCTTTTTCTTCTTGCGAGTAAGGCCAACTTCTCCTTAACGGGCTTCAACGGCCCATTAGCTCTTTGGTTCTCTGGTTGACTACTGGGTCGGTTTACTCTGAACCGGGTATGGTGGGCACCACCTCCACCAATAGCCGCCCCCCAGAGCTTGGCTTATGGAAGCTTGGCTGGAGATCTTGGGATTAGGATCTCTTGATTGGCTCCTCTCAAGGCAAGAAGATTATGGTTGGACCTGATTTGGAGTTAACCGATCTAGATTGCCTTAAATGAACCGGTAAATTTGATTTGGAGATCTTGTGTTTAGCGAGATTTTAGAAAGATTTGATTTGCCGGTGAGTCCCAGTTGCGTCTAATCCGCCGCCCACGTCACCACGCCTATGGGACGTGTCATTGAAAAGGTGGGACCTTTTGCCTTCCCTCCTCATTGCGATTTGACTCCCCTTTGAAGAAAAAGAAAAGGTTTGCTCCGTTTTCTCTATTCTCCTTATTTTCTCCTTATCTTCTTGCTTTATCTTGCGATTTTTGTATCTTCCGCTGCAATTCGTCTCCTGCAACCCGTGTCCTTCTGCGATTCTCCTGTTCCTCCGAAGCTTCCATGGATCTCGTCGCGCCTTTAGTTCACAAGAAACCCTCGAAGCGCACCTCTATATCCACAGTCGCCTCCTCCTCTGATCAGGGCCCTCCGTCTCCGTCGCCTGTGGTCAGAGGCACGCAAGGGTCCCCCGCGAAAAGACCACTTCCTTCCTCTCCTCCGGTTGACCTTCCTGTCTATTGCCCTGATTCTGGAGAGAAGGAGGAATTCTCCCCTTTCTCACTTATCGTAAGAGAGGGAGAAGGTGAGACCGATATGGCCGATCCTGCTCACGCGACTCCAGCGGCGATTCCGGTGGTGCCGTTAACCATCGCCCCCGCCGCTGCATTCTTCAACGCCATGCCAACCACCAACACGCCCAAATCGATCAGTTCTCTGAGGGAGAAGTGCGGGATCCCAGATTCGGTGTTTATCCAACTTCCTACCCCTTCAGAGAGGCCCTGGACTCCTCCTGAAGGCTTCTTTTGCCTGTATGAGTCCTACTTCCTCAAGAGCCACCTCTTCTTCCCTCTGTCGGAGCTCTTAGTCCTGTATTGCCGGCGCCGGACTGTTGCTTTCTCTCAGCTAACGGCGAGGACTGTCAGAACGATTCTAGGGCTGATGGTCATCGCTGCAGAGAGAGATGTGGAGCTAGGAGTTCAGCTGTTGGAACTCCTCACGAACTTCAAAGCCTCTGCTAAGACGGGGCATTACTACGTCTCTGGCCAAGAACGACCTCTGGGAGTAGGCGTACTTCTACGTCCTAGCTGATGTCAACTCACTGCCAGAGCAGTTTATTGGTTCCACCCGCCGGATGTGGAACCTGGACCCTGGTAGCCGACCTCTTTTAGGTCGCTGTCTGTTTTCATTTATCTACCTTCATCCTTTCTAACTAGCTTCCTTATTTTTGCAGTTGCTCTTATACGCAAGAAACCCTCTCTCCCAGTCGATCTCCAGGAAGTGATAGCATCTCTGAAACGCGCTCCTAACAGAACTTGGGCCTTCTTCACTCCTGACCGCATTGCCAGAGCCTTCGCCAGGGTCGTCGCAGCTAGGGCAGACAAGCCTTCGCCCCCTTCTCCTCCCCGAATTAAGTTCTCTCATCCCGAGATGGTGCGTCTCACCGTAGTCCTTCCAAGCTTAGAGCAGCGAGCTGCTAAAACTCGCCGTAGAAAGGCTGAGAAGGAAAAAGCTGCTGCCAAGAGAGCAGCCGCCGTCAAGAAAGCGGCTGATGAGAAGGCTGCTACCGACGAGAGGTCTAGGAAGGAGGAAGAAGACCGACTCTGGGCCGAGAAGGAGCAGCTTCTAAAGGAAGGTCGCCTTGACATCCAGGTCCCTGACCTTTCTGAGAGCAGAGAAAGGTCCCCTGCCCCTAAGAGGGCCCTTGGGAGCGCGAGCTCCATTGCTGCTGCCGGCTTGATGCCTCCTCCTCCGGCAAAGGCTTCCGTTGTTGCTCCGCCCGCAAGCCGTGAGGCTTCTCTTGCTGTGGTTAGTGAAGCTGCCAAGAAGAGAAAGGAAAAGGAGAGCGCCACGAAGCCCACTGGGAGCTCAGGAAAGGAGGATTTGTGAGCTCGTGACCCTCCTTCCAAGAAACGTTCCCCCTCCCCTTCCACTGGCTCCTCAAAGAGGCAACGCACCGAGGAGGGGAGGACCTCTGGCCGGAGCAGATCGGGTGAGAGAGGTTCTTCTGACCGTCGGAGGTCGGAGGAGAGGAGGTCTTCTGACCCGCCAAGGTCAGAACCTAGGAAGCCAAAAGACAAAGGGCTTCCCGCGAGTTCGAAGCCTGCGACCCTCTCTTCCCAGCCTTTGGACGCTAGCCACGCCTTGAAGCTTGACCGTCCTGAACCCTCTTCCCTTGGACACAGAAGGGAGGCCGCTGTGAAATTCTGTGAGGGCGTCCAATTCCCCGATAGCCCGGCCCCTCCTAAGAATTTCCAGCTGCAATCAGACTCCTACCAGGAGTTCTGTGTCCGCTACACTGAGGTAGCCTCCTTGGACCTTACTCCCTCTAGTTTGATTACTTCTTCCTAACTCCCAACTTCTTGTTGCCAGGGAATGGGCTTCTTCAACCGCCTTCGGCTGGAGTATGAAGCTGAGCTGGCCCGCATGAAGTCTCTGTGGTACCAGGACCGCCACACCCTCGACGTTGAGAGGGGCATACACAGCAAGGCCGTCAAGATGGCCAATGAGAAGGATTTCGAGTTGAAGGACATGGCCCGGAAGGTCGCTGAGGTTGAAGTCAAAAACGAAGCTCTTGAAGCGTCCTGGTCCCAAGCTCTTGGGAAGCTCAAGACTTATGAGGAGCAAGCCAAGAAGAGAATGGAGGAGATGGGAAAACGCTTGGCTGAGGCCAAGGCTAATGCTGACGAGATCTTCAACGAGCTGCAGGAAGCTCGCAGTAAGGCCTAGAGGGAGGAGGATAGGACAAATGCCAAGTTGGAGGCAGCGGAGAAGAAGTTCTCCGACCTGCTGTGGCGCCATAACTATGCAGCCAAAGCCCATGAGGAAACAGTCTCCCGCCTTAAGGCGCAAGTTGAGAGGGCAGCCCGGAAGGCCTCCAAGAAAGCCAGGAAGGAGGCTGCCGCCAAGTACAAGGCTCGCTTCTTGAAGGTTGAACGGGCTATAGAGGATGCCGAACTTGTGCAAGAGAATGCCCTCTTGCAGTCTCAAGCCAAGGCCCGAGCTGACTTTATCGACAAGATCTAGGAGAGCAAGGCCAAAGGGAATGAGCCCGACCTCGATGCTGAGAGGGAGGACATGACGACAACCCTTGAGGGTTTTTCCGACGAGCTTAATGAGATGGACATCATTGAGCTTAATCTTGCTGAAGACCTCCGGGTTTCCCCGGTGTCAAACAGCTCCGAATGGTATTCCCTGGCCGTAATCCTTGCTCCCACTCCTGCTCCTGCTGAGGTCTAGGTTTCCTCCGTAGCCGCCAATCCTCCCGAGCGCGTCATGGTCCCAGCTGCTCCGGCTTTGGCGCCTTCTGCGGAGACTCTTGCTGTCGACGACGCTCTGCCCGCTCCTCCAGTCCTCCAGATTGATTAATTCGGGTCTAATGCTGCTGTCATCTCCCCAAGTGTCGCCTCCGAGCTCGCCCAGGATCGTGAAGGAACCCAAGAATAGGCCGCATGTGGCCTTGATATCTCTTTTTGTAATTTGTTTTGAACTTCTGCTAGTTTTCATTGGCGTCTTTGCTTTCCTTCTGTGTTTTTGAACTCAATTTCTGGTGCTTGGGAGGGCTTTCATCCAACTTTTTTAAGTTTAAGTTAAGACTTTCTTCTCTACTCAATCTCAACCCATCTGGCCCTCACCTGTGGGCTAGCTAGCGGGCCGTAGCCCGGAGCAGTTGACACTTGGTTCTGGCTTTCACAATGCTCTTTGGAGAGTAGGCATTTTGTCTAAGTACCAAGATTTCTTCCCAATGCTACTTTAGTTTGACGCTTACCAGTTGATGCTTATGTTAAGGCGTACGAAAGCATCTTGTTGATGCCTAAGTTGAAGCACACGAAAGCATCTTGTTGATGCTTAAGTTGAAGCACACGAAAGCATCTTGTTGATGCTCAAGTGTTCAAGCTTTCAAGCTTTGGTTTTGTCTTGTTTTTTTTTATATCGACTCCAAGCTTCTTTTTTGGTGTTATGGTGTGTTAACGGGAGAATGTTACTTCCACCCACAAGTTTTGCGACTTGCAGAACGCGAGGGCCCTCTCATTGAGTTCACTCTTATCTTTAGTAGTGAACATAGGCGCGAGGAATGTCCCCAGCTTACCCTGTTTCAGGACTTGGCGTCTGGGCGCAATGCGCTGCTGGCTTACACCGTGCCCCACTCAAGATCTCTTACTTAAGTAGAAGGGAGACTCTGGTTTTTGAGTGTTTTGCGGACATGGTCCAGTTTTCCTATAAAGGTATCCTTAAGTCATACCGGAATGTGGGGAACCATCCAAAGGCTGCCTTTCCACATCCATGGTGTCGTTTCACCTAGGCACTTGTGAGAAGCGCGCAGATAACTCGGAGGTCGGGGGACATGGCTAGGGCGCCGACCCAACCGATCTTCCTAAGATAAAGGACTTGAACATGGAAAAGTTAAAGAGTATGTGTTTTTATTATAACAGCTGTACCCACAACGGGTTGCCTACGTACCCC
>OVAN01008742.1:0-17789 GCA_900406275.1 Anastatica hierochuntica | reverse complement strand
TCTGACATCAACAATGGCACCAATGACCTGACAAACCTTCCCGATCGCACCTTTTCCACCATAATCATAAGTCTTCTTCGCCTCACCTTTAGCAGGAGAAGACGGTGGCGCAGCTGAGTTAGCCGGTGAAGATGTCGAATACTCGGCGACGCGGCCGAGGAGATCTCCGAAAGGAGAAGCGGAACGAGCGGGTGAAGGAGAAGGAAGCCTAGGGTTACGGCTCCCGAATTTGGCGGCAGATCTACTGGAAGATGAACGGAGAAGCGATGATAAGACTCTCCGGGACGCCATGAGTGTGTTGTTGTGGGTGTGAAAGAGGAAATGCTAGGGTAATAGGAACCTGATTCTTAAGCTAAGACTGGTTCTATTTTAGGAAGTTTCCTAAAGTTTGATGGGCTTCAATATTGGGCTTATTTGGGCCTAGCTTATGTATCTTTTAATTAACAAAATTATATTTGGGGAATCAAAGAATTGGTATGATGCCAGTTTTGAAAATCTCCGGTCTATGCCGATATATTTCGAGTACCCGCCCAACAACGATCGTTCGATTAGTTTCCGAGTGACGTCGTGTAAAACAATAAGTACAATTTGGGGTTATTTGCTTGATTTCAAAATCAATAAGCTGAAAATGTCATGGAATAAGAATAAGATTTAAAGTGACATCATTTGCAATATTTTCAATATAGCGACACTTTTTCATAAAAAATGGTATATTATATTTACTTCATAACCATTCTCTGAAACATAAGATTGAGATAAGCATTCTTTGCAAGACTTTTTTTCTTATTTCAACAAGTGAAAGAAGCAAATGTAGCAAAAAAATATGAGTAACGGTAAAATATACGTTTGTCCATCATCATCTTGGAGCTCTATTTGAATCTGAACTGAAAGAAGCTATAAATACCGAATTCAAATGTCGTTTGGTGGGGGCACTGCACTCAGAGGCATTGCGTTTTTCTTTTCGTTATTGTCGAAAGAAATACACAAGTATTTATGTATATGAAAGAGATATATCCACGAGTTCCTAAGCTGCTGCTTCCTTTGAGATCCTCTCTGCCTTTGCAACCACCTCGTCAATACCTTAAACCATATAAAACGACTATTCCGGAAGATCATCGTATTTACCATCGAGCAAACCCTGAAAATAAATCAACCCAACAACACAATTTGGCTCACTTTACTGGACATATTCCGTTTTGAGTATAGCTAGACCACCTATACACCTAGACAACACAAATGATTCTTCTTCTATACTCGAAACCAATTTAAGCTCAAATTCATATCTACAGCCATCAGAGTTGTGAGGAGCATCCAAAGCTCACGGCAACATGTAATATAAATCATAAGTTTAGAGCAAAACATTGTTGTTGTGCTTCAAAATGTTGCAAGTCCCAGTATGCATATACCTGGAAACTGTTGATGTTTTCTTTAAGGTCGACATATTTTCCAGGGGCACCTGTGAAGATCTCGGCGACATGGAATGGCTGACTCAAGAATCTTTGGATCTTACGGGCACGAGCAACAGTCAGCTTGTCATCTTCACTTAGCTCATCCATTCCTAAAATTGCTATAATATCTTGCAACTTCTTGTAGTTCTGCAACACTTTCTGCAAACCACGAGCAGTGTTGTAGTGTTCCTCACCCGGAATGTGAGACGAGAGCATACGAGAAGTGGAATCCAACGGATCCACAACAGGAGAGATACCAAGCTCATAAATTTTCAGATGGGAAAGAAAAAAAAAAGTATAAAGATGATGGTTTATTAAGTATTACAAGAGTACTATTTTGGAAAACAAGCATCAGAAGGAGAAAAATTCACACCTGTCTTGACAGCACAGTTGTGGCATCCAAGTAAGCGAAAGTTGTGGCAGGAGCAGGATCTGTCAAATAATCAGCAGGGACATAGATGGCTTGGACTGAGGTGATAGAACCTTTCTTGGTGGTTGTAATTCGCTCTTGAAGGGCACCAAGATCAGACGCCAGAGTTGGCTGTTAACCCACAACAGATGGGATATGTCCAAGCAAAGCAGACACTTCCGAGTTGGCCTATAAAAGAGAGTATTTTAGCTCATTCTTAACATGAAAAAGTTCTGGTGCTGAGATATATAGATTAAAATAAGACTGACCTGGGTGAAACGGAAAATGTTGTCAATGAAAAGCAAGACATCTTGGCCTTCAGCATCACGGAAATACTTAGCAACAGTCAAACCAGTAAGTCCAACACAGGCACGAGCACCCGGGGGCTCATTCATTTGTCCACATACAAGAGCACATTTGCTTTCAGACTGTTAAGAAAGGAAAACAGAGAGAACTGAGCAAACAAAGGTCAATCAAATACCATTTGAAGGAAAAGGAAAAGTGAAGATTAATCTAAATAAATTGCAAACATGCTTCTCTCCTGTTTGATGACACCACTCTCAATCATTTCTCTGTCCAGATCATTGCCTTCACGGGTTCGTTCTCCTACACCACCAAACACGGAGAAACCACCTGTTCATTAGACGAAGTACCTATTAATATAATATAAATTGGAATACCACTGTGCAAACTACTTAAAAACATCCTGACAGTTTAACAGACCATGAGCTTTGGCGACGTTGTTGATCAATTCCATAATGAGCATTGTCTTCCCAAAACCAGCACAACCAAAGAGTCCAATCTTGCCTCATCTTTGGTAAGGAGCAAGAAGATCAACAACCTAAAGAAAGACAACAAAATTCAGCTAGTAACACGGAAGACAACACATGTGAACTGCGGTAACAACGTGGAGCTAAAGCCCAAAATCTACCTTAATACGAGTAGCAAGAATCTCTAGCCTAGTGGCTAAATCAACTAAAGCAGGAGCATCTCTGTGAATGGGTAAGTAATGGTCGATCTCTGAGCAACAACAAACACACATTCTCATGAAAAGTTCCCAAAAGTGAGACATTGATTAACTATGGCTTAGACTTCTTACTAATTTCGCCTCTCTCATCGATTGGTTCTCCAAGAACATTCATGATACGTCCAAGGGTAACTCTTCCAACAGAAACTTAAGTAGACAGAAAACAACCAACAATCAAATTCACAACATCATGAAACACGAATCTATCAGAAAAGATAGAAACTTTCGAAGAAGTCAGTGATAACATAAAGATCAGAAACCAAAATCGAATCCACAGATCTAAACCCAAGATATCAAATGGCGAAAAATGCCTACATTGAAGCCTGATATAACTTACAGTGATTGGAGCTCCAATATTGAGAATGCGTCGTCCACGGACGAGACCTTCGGTATCATCCATAGCAATGGTTCTGACGACGTTCTGACCCAAGTGATGAGAGACCTCAAGGACCATCCTTTCCGGATGGTCTTGGACCTCGAGAGATGTCATGATCGAAGGCAAACCCTCTTGATCCTTGAATCTGACATCAACAATGGCACCAATGACTTGACAGACCTTCCGATCGCACCTTTTCAACCATAATCGTAGGTCTTTTTCGCCTCATCCTTAGCAGGAGGAGACGATAACGCGGAGGAGTTTTCCGTTGAAGATGTCGAATACTCGACGACGCAGCCGAGAAGGGTTCCACATGGAGCGGCACGATGAGCGGGGCAGGGTGATGGAAGCCTAGGATTCTAGCTTCCTAGTATGGAGGATTTTGAAGTAGATCTGCCGGAAGATGATCGGAGAAGCGACGATAAGATTCGCCGGCTCGTCATCACTATGAACAACAAGAGAGAAAGAAAAATCTAAGAAACTTTCACAAGGGTTCTTAATTTTAAAAATCTTTCTACTAAATTATTATTATTTTTTTCTTTTAGAACCTTTCTAAACTCATGCAATAATCTTGCTCTATACATGAAATGTTCTCTTTCTCTCTTCTCTATAACAAACGTGAATCACTACGTATGTGACACGTGTTTTGTTTGCCTGGCGACACGTGGTAGCTTTCTTGACTCTGTCACCATTAATTCGGGAAAGAAATAATCAAAACATGACATCTCGTCTTCTCATAAACTCAACTGGGGCTGGGCATAATAGTCGGACCGGAATACTCGAACTGGAACTGATCTAAAAAAGTGGAATCGAATTCGAACCAGAAACGAGGAAATACTCGAATGGATCCAAAGGCTAGGTAACTTTGGATATCGGGTATACCCAAAACCGAATCGATACCCGAATGGATACCCGAAAATAGTCGATACCCGAAAAAACTCGATACTCAAACGGGTATCCGATATCCAAATACATAATACCCTAATATATATATGATTAAATTAGTTTTTAAAGATTATTTTTAATATTTTTAGGTATTTTGAATATCTTTTTTAGTATTGTTAAATATTTTCAAGTGTTTTTATATATTTATTAATATTTTTGATTATTTTAAAAGTACTAGGACTATTCCTGCGCTACGCGCAGATGTGTGTTTGCGATATTTGGCTTTTCACTAATGTTGTGTGATTTCTTCATATCTTTTCGTCTAGGTGATATGTTTTATTTGCAGTTCAAAGCTATTTTATGTGATTTAATTGTGTCTGGTTTTATTTTGGTTATGCTCATAGGGTAATGTCAAATTTTAATTTTGTTTATTTTGAAAGAACGTAATGTTGAGATGGTAACTTATTTAAATATAAATGGAGTATAGAATGATAAAGCTATGAAAAGATTAAAAAAAATTCAAGAGGCGTAGCCGTTACAGAGTAAACCACATGAATGTAAATTTTGTTTATGATATTTTCTCGAAGTGTGGGGATGCTCGGTTTTTCTTACTTCTTATTTTGGAGAATTGTTCATGTTTTTGGCTCAAATAAAGTTGATATTTTTCGCAGTTGTAGCTGGGGGCTCTTGTAACCTGTGGATGGTACAAAATGAACTTTTACTCGAAGATATAGATCCACAATTTTTATGTATCTTTTTCCTAGTAGTATATTGACTATTATTACATGATGTTGCGAAGTAATTGTCCACCCTTTCTTTATATGTAACATGCAATGTGAGGTATATTGTTTAGTCTTTTACCACCATGATATATTGAGGGATGTAGCTTTGCTTACCCGCTCTCCAGGGTATTCCGTAATGCATTCTTTATAGACTATATTCCTGATGATTTCTTTTGGTTCTTCTTCTCCTTGTAAGATGTGTAGCTTTTGCGGGGTTGTAACTCTTGAAAAAGAAACATATAGTTGTCCATGACTGAAGACTGGCCTAGGCAAGTATAATGAGAAATAATTGAGTTGGGGTTGAGAAGATTTTGTATACATTTACATTTAAACCGTTTTGTTGATCTCTTAGATACTTTGGTTGCTCATCTCATTGTTCGCATGTTCTTTCGTTGTACTACAAAAGTCAACCGAAAATTATTATGTATTTATAAAAATATTCGTATTAATTCGATGTTCAAAATAAAAATTATGTATTTTATAATAAAACCCCGACAACGTTAATACAATTGAATTGACTTTATAATCGTATCATTGTTTAGCACATGATATAAATATATGGTAGGAGAAACTCATTTCAATTTCGAAACCAAGTCGACAATAAATATCGTTAATTTATTCAATAATTAAAAAAATTTTTACTATAGTTTATCTATACTATTAAAACTTATATCATCTTTAAATTTCTTTTGCTTTAAAAACGCGATCAAAATCTAGTTTATGTATAAAATTGGATCAAATATGATGAAATACATTGAAATGTACCAATTATGAAAACAAATAGAAGATTTAAATCTATATTTCTGTAATTTGAATACGGAGTATTACAATGTCATCATACTTAATTAACTTTTTATAATAACCATTGTTTTGCATAGACGATGTGAATCTAACTAATTAACATAATCAAACTAACATGGCACCACATATTAACATGGGGGTGATTCATTCAAACTTGTTCTCTTATCTTTCTCGATCCGAAGTTCCTTAAAAGCCTCCCTAGCCGCCATCTTTATTCTACGTGTTCTTCTTTCCTATACTTATATGCTACGTCATATCTCTTTCTCTCTAATAAATACCCACTTGACCCTTAAATCCTAAAAATCTCTTCTCTTCAAACTTTCTTTTCCTTGTAATAATCGAGCAACAAAAAAAATCTCATTTACCTCCTAAGAAAAATACTAATTTTTTGGTTATTAGAATAAGCGACTTTGACGTGGCCGAGATGAACTTCATAAACTACCAACGTCCGCAAGTTTACGTGTGATATCTGATATGTCGGATACATTTCCAAAAGTACTTTTTCCAGTTGAGGATTGTGCCATCTTTATGACAAAATCCTTGTCTTCCTCATCATGTTGGTTTCCCTCAAGTTTTTTTCATGTGCAAAACTCACTTTTTCTTCTTTCCTTTTGTCCCTTTTTAATTTTGTTCTGTTTCAGACACATAAGCTTCATGTCAAACATACAAGCTTGGATAATGTTGAGGCCATGAGTTGATGTATACACAATACGAAATAAACTTTTCTTTTAAACTGATGAATAAACCTTGAGGTCTCCTGAAAATACTTCTGTATTTTTGATAAGCTTCACCAACAGTTGGTATATATATAATAGGAAGCGGCTCCGCAACGTTATCTATCAACAGTTTGTAAACAGCCTCTCGTTTCTTTCCTGTATCAAATATGAGACTCATATTATTCCTATATGATATGTTCATACTACATAAGATTAAACATAGACATATGAAACATTTTTCCTGAAGTTTTGTCAAGGACATGTACTTTTGTAATGGAAATTGATACGGTCAGATGTTGTTCATCACCCTCTTCTCTTGTTTCCGAAAACACCATTGAAAAAGCCCATCACAAGTGATGATACTATCCAATTTTTAAGCCAAATCACTTACCTGAAGTTGTTGATAAAGAACAACAGGAGGGAGAAGACCACGCAAGTAATGAGTGTCTCTCTCTCTTTCTCAGTGAAGGCAAATCCTTTGTTATAGAAAGGATCTCTCAGCAAAGAATATCCACTAAATCATACTACTCTTTGGATTCATAGTGGTGGGGAGTAGGAAGATCGCTGAACTTCATAGTTATTCCACGGTTGAATCTGTGCTGCGATGTCGCCACTGTAATGAAAAGATTAATTACAATTAGTTTGTTTCAGAAATACCATGTCATCACCAAAACAAAGATCTGATCTATATATGTGTGTAAGCAAGCCCCAATAGCTAGCATCTGTTTCAAAACATTCATGCTCTATAGGATACATCTTAGTGCTATTAAGGTGATATTCGCTCAAAAAATTTCTTTTCTTATTGTTTTAAGTGTTAGGTACACTTGACGCCATGAGAGAGAAAGTGATTCATTTTAACATCCAAATATGACACATCCAAATCTGTTCGGCCCATGGCAACCCGAGAGGAGGAGGATGAGAATGAAGGTAATGATGATACAAAGTACGATGAGCTTAACCTTCTTGTTCTCAAACCACATATTTCTTGGTATTTTTGTCCCTTGCGTTCTGAAATTATACATACTGTAATAGGAAATTTATAAGTGTAAGAAACTGGAAAGTCTGTTATGCTTATCCAACTATGGGCTTTTATGTATACTCATTAGATTTCCCTTGATTTGTTTGGCATGATTTAAATTGCAGGAAATAAGTTTCTAAGACAAATACAGACACATGAGGTAAAGGCAAGTACTAACCTGTGAAGGAAGGTGCTCAATTTTCTCGTCACGGTCATGGATCTGAAAATAAACAAATTATATTAGTTTTTGTAGATTCGTTCCAAGGAAGGAGCACCCATTTAGTCCAAATCCTTGCCCCCACTTCTCTTTCCCTCCCATAAGATTCCTCCAAAGCTTCCTTCCCGTGTGTGTACCAACAATTTCACCAGACCAAGAGAATCCAAATGAAGACATACTCAAATCCTAGATCGCAATATCGCCATCAGAGAGAGAGAGAGAGTGAAGAAAAATATCAAAAAATTCTTCAATATATTTCTATGATTCATTTTTTATTATATAAATAGAAGAAATGATAAGAGCGAGACAACTATCCAAGAGAATTGAGAACTCTTTCGTCGTCTGCATCAACCCGTTTCGTCTTTTGGATAAACTGACTTGAGGACTGTTGGCATTCTCAATCTTTCCTCTGCCCATATTCTCTTCTAGACAAACAATATGGGCTAGCTCTGAAAATCAAGAAACATGGTGACAAGAGAGAGATATTATGAGGATTTCATATTTATTTGAATTTGGAAGAAGAAACGAGATCCTGACAGATTAAAATAGAAGAAGCACTGAAATGAAACGCCTCTATATTACTGGAGGAGATTAATTAACATAGATGGGAAGATGATAGGATTCGACGAGTAAATTATATTGAGTTAATCAAGTGACACGTGGCATAATTTTAGGCTAGCTTTTTAAGTTGACGTGGATAGTCTTAGAGGGTAGAATTAGTCCTTTTTAATTAGTTAGACTAGGACTATCTATGCGCGGATTTGTGCATGCGAAATTTCCCTTCTTAGTATTTTTTTGTGAATTTTTTAGGTTGTCGCATTAAGGTGGTGCGGCTGAGGTTTGTGTATGTCTTATTTGTGGATGAAAGCTTTTTATTTGCTTTAATTGTGATCAGGTTTTATTTGGGTTATGGTTATAGGATGATGAGAAACTTCGATTTTTAATTCTTTTGAAAGAACGTAATGTTGTAAAGTTAACTAATTTAGATTTGAATGGAGTAGGAAATGATAAAAAAAATATAAAAGAGGTTCAAAAGAAGCGTAACATTACAAAGTGAGTCACATGAATGTAGATTTTGTTTAAGTTATTTTTTCAAAGTGCGGGATGCTCGCTCTTTCCCAATTCTTATTTTGGAGAAGCCTTCGCATTTGGTTTTTAAGGTTGATATTTTTGGTTGAATTATCTTTCAGTCCAACATATAGATCATGATCGATCATGGGTCTTTCTGCCCAATAGTGTATTGAATATTAGTACCTAGTGTTCTGAAGTGATTGTCCACCCTTTCTTTATATGTTACATGCAGTACAACATATCGGTTAGTCTTTTTCCTCCAATATATATATTAAGAGATGTAATATTGCTTATCTTTCTTAGGATGTTGTACGTATGTGCAAGTTTTTGGTATTCTTTTTTTTGGTTTTATAACATTTTAGTATCTATTAATGTAGATAATTTTAATTTTCTTAAAATTCTTACTTTTAATTTTGCATGTTGTTTAATTAAAGATTTAATTAAATTATTTTATGCACAATTGTTTAAAGTATACTAATATAGATTATGTGTTTACTATTTGAGGTACTTTTGTTAATACATTGAGTTGTTTATTATTATTTTTGTTGCAATTACTATTTTAGGATAAAAAAAATTTTCTTGCAACAAAAAATTGTTATATTTTCAAGGATTTATAGTACACAACTCTGCATAATATTTTCTAAATGACCATTTTTTAGACTGTAGATATATTTCATGTATCATTTTAGAATCAAATCTTGCTTGATAGCGTATATATATATTGTAAAGTTAATTATAAATCATTGAACGTAGAAAACAATTTTTCCATTGCGACTATAAATATAAGCTACATTATGAGGTGATTTGATATCAAATGATGGCGAAATAACAATTTATATTGCTTGATGACAGTAAATTTAGTTTATTTGTTTCTTTTAAATATTTTAGAAGTTATATTACTTTTTATTTGTTTATAAATTTAGAAACAATAAAATTTTTTATTTTAATTTTAATTATACACAAAAATGTCGCAGTTTTTTCTACGGTGAGATTGTGTATTCCGTAAAAGTTAAACATAAGCATTTTCAATCAATTTTGAAAGGTCTGAAAACTGGAAAGTCTACCAAACTAAAAGGAGAAACATCATTATCTTTTGTGCGGAAGGAGAAACTCTACTATTTTGTTGATATGCAAATGTTGTAGAGAATACCAACCAACCCATATGTACTTTTTGATAGGAAAACTAACCAACCAATAGATACTTTTTGTCATCTAATTATTAATATACAAACAATAAGAGTTTCATACAAAGCCGACAAATGACTACGTGTATTCGGAGTCAAGAGCCCAACCAATAACTACTTAAGTCTAGACACTTTTTCTTCAGATTTGTTTTTTGCTAATACGAAGCTTTTTCCCCATCAGATATTGTAGACATTAATGAGTAATGAAAGAATGCATTGGTGTTATAGTTTTCACATATCTTTAAGTTAATAAAGGGATCACTCAAAGTCATTACACAAATCATAGGGGTGTCAAAATAGATTATCTTTTGTGGGTCTATCCAATTCAAACTAATCAATTCACCAAATGAATTGATTATTTTGATTATAATGAATTAATAGATCAAATGGATTAATTGATTAAATAGTTTCGACTGAAATAGATTAGATTAAAATGGTTTATGGATGGTAATAGTTTAACCCATTAATCTTCAACATGTCGTCATCATCATTCAATCATCATTATTATCATTCATAATCATCATCATCATTTAATTATTTTATTACCATTAATTACCACTATCATACCTCAAACGTAAATTCGTTGATATTCCATCAAAAACGTAATGCAATCAATTTTTCAGCCTAAACCTAAATCGACAAATTTTTCCAGCCAAAAATATAAATCCGTCTATTTTTCCGCAAAAACGTAACTCCGGAAATTTTCACGCTAAAAACGTAAATCCGTCTATTTTTCCGCCAAAACAGTAAATCCACAAAATTTTCCACCTAAAACGAAAATCAATACCTTTTCCCGCCCAAAAAGTAAATCCGCAAAATTTCTCGCCAAAACGAAAATCCATCTATTTTATCGCGAAAGACGTAAATCCCCAAATTTTTTCACCAAAAACGTAAATCCGTAATTTTTTCCGCCAAAAATGTAAATCCGGATAATTTCCCGTCAAAAAAGTAAATCCACTAATTTTCCCACCAAAATGTCAATCCGTTAACTTTCCTACCAAAAACGTAAATCTGGAAATTTTTCCCGCCAAAACGTAAATCCGGAAAATTTCTCGACAAAGCGTAAATACGCAAATTTTCTGCCAAAATGTAAATTTATTTATTTTCTCGCGAAAAACGTAAATCAATTTGTTTTCCCACCAAAACGTAAATTCGTTTATTTTCGCACCAGAAGCGTAAATCCACAAATTTTATCGCCAAAATTGTAGATCCGTATATTTTGCCAACAAAAAAGTAAATTCGTCTATCTTCCCGCCAAAGACATAAATCCGTCTTTTTCCGTCAAAAACTTAAATTTGTCTTTTTTTCCGCCACAAACGTAAATCCGTGAATTTTTTCGATAAAAACGTAACTCCATCAAATTTTCCGTCAAAAATGCATATATGTAAATTTAAGTTTAGAACATTGTTTAAGAATGTTTATTGTGATGATGATTATAGAAACATTAGTTATAAATATTATGATATTTATAATGATACATATTATTTATAATTACAAATATTAATTAATTTTATGTTACACTATAACCAAAAAAAGATAATGGATAAACCTTTAAAAATACTATCCATTTATTTTAGTGGATTATGGATTGATTCAATCCATTTACTAATTGGGTTAGATTAACCATGATCCATTTACCTTCCATTCATTTTGGATATAGAGTAGTTTGGTTTGGTTTACCCAAATTGACACCAATAAATTATAAACATGGAGTAAGTATTTGTTGAGAAACCTTAAGTTTTATAAATTTAATTCTTTCAAATAAGATAATTAAGCAATCAAAGAACGATGATGTACCGTTGTCGTTTGAGAATCTTTCCAAAGATTTTTTACTTTGCAACCGTGTCAACGTAATATTAGCATAAGAGAGAAATTACATGTTTATCTATTTGATGTATGAAAATAAATATAATTTTAACAAATCTAAAAGAGAAATGGTTCAGTAAGTATATCAACAAATCATACCTACAAAATTGCAAGTTCCTTTACCCACAATTTGTAGTTGGCAAGAAATATTAATTCCTATTTGATTACAGTTGGTCGACGGAACTCCCAGTGCTCAACTTTTTGCTTGATGAGGCTGACCAATTATGAAGTGCTCATCTCTTAGCTTTGATGTCATTCCGTTCAATATAATTTCAGCGTCCGACATTCTAGTAACGAAAACTATGATTACTAAAGTAGAAAAAGACTCATATGTCCAATTAATGTTATTCATATAGAGATCAGTTCTAATGCATAATAAATTAAAAACTTTAACACCACAATTATTCTGAGTGTAAATAACAAACTCATTGTGTAGGTCACCAATTCATAAATAGAGAAGAGAGTAGCACAACCTCTTTATATGTAGTTAATTATCTTCTAACCTATAACAGACTCAGAAAACCACAAACCTGTTGAATAAACCAACCAAAACTAGCCATTGTAGTGGGTAGAAGGATTTCGAAAGCTGGGAAATAAGCAAAGACCGAATCAAGACTTGACCTTTTGGTTCATCAAGCTAAACGTAAAAGAGTTTTCAAAAGAAAAAAGGTTCAAAATGCCTTTTTGTAGTAGCAAGGACTAAAATACGCTCACCAGGTTTGGTCATTAAACCATTCCAATGAGACATAAACTCATTCTTAGTCTTTCTCATGGTTTCATGTTCTCCAACTCTAGTTCTCTGTCCCAATATACTATCAACTTCATCCACAAATATTACACTTTCACTAGTAATAAAATCTTCATGCAAAAAATTTGCTATCATGCTTACTATTGGTTACTATTGAAATTTGAACTTTCATATACTGCACACACATATTGTCAGATAATGTTAATCTGTTAATAGGTTACCTGCTATGAGAAAGAAGACACCATTAATTTGATCGTTGTGTTGTGGTGTTTCGTTATCCGACGTCCACAAAACTCACCAAGTCTTCCTATCACATAAGTAGTAAGGAGGATAAAACTCACAAATAGAGCCCACAACAAAAGGGACAAACCGATAATTAGGTGGGAAGAGATAGAAACATTTCGGTTATTCATCCGTGAAGCATAATACTGAAGTTTCGTAGTTGGTGTCATAAGTATTTTGCAAAAGGAAATCTCAGAAGAATTTTAAAGCTCGAACTGTCAGGGGGAAGAAATAGAAATGAGCTTCTTGAGGATTACATGATATTGTGGAAGCTAAAGGTATCAGAGATTAAACGACTAATTGGAAACTGCATCTAGATTTCACTATCGTAAAGATCAAAGGGAGAAGAAAAATAGTTTTTCCAGGTACGTCGTTAATCTGATGATAAGATGGAAAGAATAACGCCTAATCTACTAAGTTTCAAAGAGGATCGAAGAAGGGGACCTCACTGGTGAAACATGGAGTCGAGATGAAATCGCGATTTAGAGAACGGGAAATCGCACTTACCCGAGATGTTTGAGAGGTCGAAGGATGTTGGGTGAAGATGGTCACAACTCACATCAGAATAGTTAGGAGGAAGTTCAAAAGGTCGATAGTAATAGAAGATTCACCTGAGGTCGTTGAGATAGCGATATAAATCTGCAACAGGAGATAAGTCATCGGAAGTTGAACAACGGCAAACCGAAATCGCAACCGAGGAAGAATCGTCGTGAATTTGGTGTTGTGATTGATCTCTTCATCAAGATACTCCCTGTTTTTTGGGTCTGGATTATATATAGTGGGGCGGTCATGTTGCGGTTCATGGAAGAGGAGGTGGGGGAGGCGCCTCTTTGTTTGGGGAGTTAAATGCCGCAATGAAAAAAGGAGGTTACAGGGGAAGAGTGCGGGAATAAAGTCGGTGGAGCAAGGAGGTGAAACGGATTAGGTTTTCATCTGAAGAGATCATAGTTGTTCAAGGTTGGGAGAGAAACAATGTCGATGTCAAAGTAGTTGGGCCTACAACAAAAGATGGGCCTCATGGCCCATGAGAGGAAAGAGAGTGTTTGTCGTTTGTTTGTGTACGTGGTAGCATTGCTTCAAAACGGCGAGGCGTTGGTTCTCAAAACAACATGACATCGAAGGTTGATGTGGCGCAAAGGGGGAACTTTGGTTGTAATGTGACGTGGACACATTGAAAAGGCAGAAATAAGGCCTTTTAATTAGTTAGATTTTAGTATAACTTAAAGTATTTTCTTTAAAAAATGAGTATTTAGGTATATTTTATACTCAAAATACTCATATTACCCGAAAATACTTCAACCCGAATAGAACCAAAAAAAATTCAGGTATACCTACGTGAACCGGAACCGACCGGAAACCAACAAGAACCGACCCGAATCTGAATCGGGAAAACCCGAATGAGTCCAAAACTCCGGAACCAAAGAACCGATACCCGAACAGATCTGATCTGATACTCGAACAGATCATTCAGCAGATTCATTCAGATGATCCATTCAAATGATGCATATGAATAGATCATCTGAATGATATCCATTTCCAATTTTATTTGTTTATTTGGATGATCCATTTGGATGTTATGTTCATTTACTCATCTAGATGGTTTATCTGAATGATTCTAATAATAAATACCTTTGTTGTAGTGTTTGACATGACCTTCAAATTCAAAATTTGACCTATGCAAATATATTTTTCCTAATTAAAAGCTAAATGTGGAAGCCCCCTTGGTCCAATTGTTGACCAAGAGTTAATTAATGCTTCTACACCAGGAGGTTAGGGGTTCATTTCCTCGAAAATGCACAATTTATTACAGATTAATGGAGGAAAGGCTTATAGGAAGTCTTCAGCGTGGTGCAAGCGAGGATCGTTCGTCATGCCAGCAGATGGAACGGAAAGATTTGTCCGGTGAAATATTGTCTTTGTAGTTGTTTCTCAAAATTTGTAATAGCAATAGTAATAATTCAGACGATTAAAAAAATTAAAAGCTAAACTTTTCAATCGGCTTTTGTTTCAGGAAGGTTGATTACGGATAATATTTTGATAGCCTAGGAAATATTTCATGGTTTACGCACTAATCAGAGGTGTCGTCATGAATTTATGGCCATTAAGACGGACATGAGCAAAGCTTATGACCGTATTGAATGATCTTTCCTAGAAGCAGTCTTAAAGAAGTTGGGTTTTGGACAGGTGTGGACCTCTTGGCTAATGCGGTGTGTTCAATCTGTATCATACAAAATCCTTTTTAATGGTAAGCCGACGGAGACTATAGTGCCACAAAGAGGTTTAAGACAAGATGATCCCTTGTCTCCTTATCTTTTCATTATTTGTACGGAGGTCCTTATCGCCAATATAAAACGGAAAGAACGGGATAACACCATAACATGTGTAAAGATAGCACATCATAGTCCGGCAATATCACACTTACTCTTTGCTAATGACAACCTTTTTCTGTAAGGCAAAGACATCGCCGTGTCATGTTGTCCTGGATGTCTTACGGGATTATGGGGTGGCCTCGAGCCAGATAATAAATTTTGATAAGTCATCGGTAATGTTTGGAAAAAATTTCCCTGAACAAATTAAGGGGACAATGAAGAATATTCTAGGCATCACAAAAGAAGGCGGTATGGGTACCTATCTAGGGATTCCTGAGAGTTTAGGCGGGTCCAAAAGTCAGATTTTTAACTATGTTAAAGAACGACTAGGCGATCAAGTGAATGGATGGTCATCCAAGTTTCTCTCAAAAGGGGGGGGGGCAAAGAGATCCTGATTAAATCAATTGCTCTTGCGCTACCTAATTATGTCATGTCATGTTTCAAGTTTCCCCAAGTGTTAACAACAAAGTTAACGAGCGCGATCTCAAATTTCCGGTGGAGCTCCAATGGATGTAATCGCGGTCTCCATTGGGTTGCATGAGACAAATTATGTATCCCCAAAGAGAATGGATGCTTAGGCTTCAAATCTTTGGAGGATTTCAATACGACATTATTGGCCAAAAAACTATGGAGGCTAATACAGTTTCCTGGTTCACTGGTTAGTCGGGTCTTACGCGGACGGTATTTTAGAAAAGTTCATCCTCTAAACGCAACGAAGCCTCACTCCCCTTCGTTCGGCTGGAAGAGTATTTTGTCAACCCAAAGTTTACTTAAGCAAGGAATTAGGATACTAATAGGTTCTAGAGTAAATACTTCAGTATGGCATGACCCATGGATTCCAGATGTTATTCCGCGCCCAACGAGAGGGCGGGGTAGTGTCTGGCATCCGGGCATACAAGTTCAACAGTTAATAGATCCTTTGACGAAGATTTGGCATCTTCCACTATTACAGGAATTATTCAATCAAGAGGATATAGAATTGATTCAAGGTATCCACCTAAGTCGTACCTTCACACATGATGGTTTGGTCTGGCACTATATAAAATCAGGACAATGTACGATCAAGTCAGGGTATAAACTGCTAAACTCTATGGAGATAAATCAGATTAATAATAACGGATGGGGACCAAGTCTGGAAGCTTTGAAAGCGTCCATATGGAAAATAAAATGCCCTATGAAGATACAACATCTTCTTTGGCAAATTCTCTCAAGAAATTTGGCAGTAACCACATAACTGGCTCATAGGAGAGTACGATGTGATACAATATGTAAGCGTTTTGGTTCTGCTGAGGAAACCATTAATCATATCTTCTTCGGATGTACATCGATTACGCAGATTTGGAACTTCTGCAAAAATCTAGAAAGGATGGAGGCTTTTCCATCAAGTTCAATTTATGCCAATATGGATTATCTCTTATGGCAGAATCCTCTGAGGGACCACGATAGGGATCACTCTGATTTATTCCCATGGATTTTATGGCTAATCTGGAAAGCAAGGAATCACAAAATTTTTTAAGGGGTACATTTGGAGGTGGAGGAAATTTTTCGGAACGCAGAGAAAAACTACTTAGCTTGGAAAGAAGCACATATTTTATCCTCTCCAGAGGAGGAACAACCTGTTGTGGAACAGGCCGCAACAAAGGGTTTAATTTGTCGGATTGATGGTTTTTGGAAACAATTTGATTCTTCTTCTGGACTTGGATGGTATTGCACAAAGAGAGATAACAACGTCATCTTGATGGGGGGGGGGAATGTCAGCGTCGGAGCGTTTCGCCTCTACACTCAGAGTTTGAAACGCTGTTGTGGGCGATGTATGAACTTCACATACGAAGAATTGATTGTCACCTATTCCAGACGGATTGTGCGGAACTCACAAGTATTATCCATTATCCGGATGATTGGCCAACCTTTCATACACTCATTCAGGATCTCCAGATTTTACAATGTTTCTTCTCAGGTTTCTCGATGTCACACATCCCGCGAGCAGCGAACTCTCCAGCAGATAGTTTGGCTCGAAATTTTTGTTCTTTTTCACATGATTGTATTTTTGTAGATTTCTCTCCCCCGAATTGGTTACCCAATTTGGAAGATTTCATCTGATTAATGTGTGGTTGACAGAAAAAAATCTCCAAAGGATATTTTTGCATTATTAATATAGTTTTCTAGGATATAATTTTAAAACAAAGATACATGAAGCAGCCCAAATAAGCCCATTAGTTAAGCCCATCAGATAGAAATAGTGAAGCTTTTAAATTCATGTTGTGTAGGTACCCTAACATTTCCTCTCACACACACACTCATGGCTTCCCGGAGAGTCCTATCATCGCTTCTCCGTTCATCTTCCGGTAGATCTGCCGCCAAATTGGGGAGCCGTAACCCTAGGATTCCTTCTCCTTCACCCGCTCGTTCCGCTTCTCCTTTCGGAGATCTCCTCGGTCGCGTCGCCGAGTATTCGACATCTTCACCGGCAAATTCAGCTGCGCCACCTTCCGCTCCTGCTAAAGGTGAGGCTAAGAAGACTTATGATTATGGTGGAAAGGGTGCGATCGGGAAGGTTTGTCAGGTCATTGGTGCCATTGTTGATGTCAGA
>OVAN01008741.1:1029-17793 GCA_900406275.1 Anastatica hierochuntica | reverse complement strand
TTCCCTAATCTGTAGATTAAGTCAACAATGAAATGTTTCCCTGAGAATACCTGATACCCAAGNATCTGTAGATTAAGTCAACAATGAAATGTTTCCCTGAGAATACCTGATACCCAAGACTTTTCTGAATTGTTTACAACCTCGTTGCTTGCTGCGTTTTATTTGCTCTCTTTAATTTTGACATTTGCATCTCTCAAAAGACATCTTTTTAGCCTTAGTCCGTTGTTTGATTTTGATTCCTCATGCTACACTTTGGTCTCTGTAGATTCGATCCCGAACCACTACAACGTACATCTGTGCGCTTGCAGTGTTATCTCGGGTGAAAACATGAGCTATCATCCATCCTATAAGATAGCGATATCTAGCAAGTTCTTAAAGATACAGCGATCCACTGCAAGCCATAGGCGTCTCAGCGCTCAAGTATACTCCTCTAGAAGTGATGATCTCTCCAAAACGAGACTTATAATTGAGCTCTCTGGTCTCCTTAGCAGTCTCATGCTTCACATCTATTATCCTCCTAGCAATGAAAGCGCCATAGTTGGCTCTCTGAGGACTAGAAACAAAAGGAGAGATGAGGATGAAGAACTCATCCCTAAGTACTGAACTCTGCTCGGTCTTACTAAAGATCCTCTGTGAAATGAGCCTATGCACATTCCAAACTGATGGATGTCCAATCCTAGTCTCCTTCGAATGTGCGGGCCTAAGTGTGTCATGAGCAAATTGATCTCAAACAATGTAGGCCATGTGATCTGAGCTAAACTTTGATTCAAGTAAACATTCCAAGTGCAAAATATCACACAACTCACCAATAGTCAAAGAGTAAGTAGTACCTCTAGCCGAGAAAGTGAGAACTGCATCTTGAGCCTTAGCTCGTTTTTGTTGGGATATGAGAGCTCAATAGGGCTAAGAAACTCCTTAGTAAGGTCCTCATACACCGGGAAAGAGATCTCTACAAAAGCTCACAACTTCAAAGCTTCCTAGAACCAAGTGACACCTCTTGTCAATAATAAAGCGTCAAGTGTTGGGAGCTGATTCTTTTATGGAGTTTGAACTTTTATGGTTGCAAGGGCTTCCCCATAATCGAAACTTGGATCCATATTTTGTCCAACAACTCTTCTTCTCAGTTCTGAAGGTGCCAAAACCGTGAGCTTAAGTCCTATAGCTCTTGACTTTCTTTGCTTCTTTGGTGGTGGAGACTTTGGCACACCATTATTGATTTGAGAAACCGGAATAAAAACCATCTCTTCTCCTTGTGTCTCTTCTCCATTCTCATCCGATTCACCACTCAAAGTAGCTTCTCTCTCACTAGCTATATCTTTTCCATGGTACTTTATCACCTTTTTTGAGTCCTTCTTAGCATTTGGTTTCAACTTCTTGGATTTTCCGGGTTTCAAAGGATTGCTCGGTTCTTGAATCTTTAAATCTCTTTCCTTTGGATACCTATCCTAGTTGATTTCCTCACAATCTCCTCATTGTCAAGTTTTGAATGCCTACAAAATCAAAACTCAAAGAGACAATGAGTCTCTTGAAAAATTCAAAGAGAATCCACATATGCTCTTAAGCAATTTATAATAGCAAAGAAACATCTAAATAATATGAAAAACAAATCAAAAGCATCATACAAGCAAGAACTCAAAATTCCAAAGTCATTTTCAGATTTTTACACTAAGCCAAAAATCACACAAAAAATTTCAATTTTTTGGTCTAATGATGCAAAATAACTAGCATATCGTAGTTATATTTAAAGAAATGGCTTTAGAACAAGCACATTTAGCAAATTTAAACTCTAATTTTTGGATTTTTTAGGCTCCCAAAGTTCAAAATTTGAAATTTTAAAATCTAGTGGAAACTAGTTATTTAACATGTTCTAAGTCTAATCCATGAACCAATAAGTTTTTCTAAAGGAAAAAATCTAAGAATCAAGCTAAGAATAGCCTAAATATAAAAAATTTATAAAATCCTAAAACTTGCAACTTTAAGAAAAAGAGAGTTTAAGAATATACCATGATGCTTAAATGATTGAAGGAATGATATTTTTCAATTGAAATCAACCAAACTTTAGCAAATGAACAAATGATTCAAGGTTTTGAAATTTTGTTCATAGGATTCTAAAACTTGCTCAAGAAAAAGAGGTTTTAGATCCAAAAATACTAAAGAGAAAACCAAACTAATGTTTTTCCTTCCCTATTTTAGAAATTTGTTTATTATATTAGGAAAATTGGTTTGTTTTGCTAAAAAGTGGATTTTGGGCACAAAAATTAAAATTTGGGGTTACTTACCTCTGGGATCGGTCTTGGACCATTTTTGGCATGAACCGGTCATGTGTGTTGCGCCAACCGGTTGGGAACATCGCAGACGGGGCACAGAAACGCCAGGACCGGCCGCGTGCGTGTCCTTGGCGAAAACCAGTGCTGGCACTAACGCCACTCGGTCATGGGGATAAGCTAGGGTGCATGGTCAGGGCAGAGAGCCTGGGACACCGGTCGCGTCTCCTACTGTGGCACTCATCGGTCATAAGCTTATTGGCTGCTGGTCGGGACGTGTTCTCAGGCGTTTTGGGTTTTCCTTAGTTGTTTTGCGTTCCGATAAGTCGCTTTGAATTCCGGTCGGTTGGTTAGTGTTCCAAGATATCCTTTTTGGTACCAAAATGTTTTTCAAATGGTTAATTTTTCTGAAATAATTGAAGGTTAGGTCAATTGGACATTCTTGAGTTCATGAAACTTCTTTTTGACCGGATTAAGAACGTATTTGGATAGTTTGTCGTTGTTGCTCGGATCTTTACGGTTACATGATGAATTTTCAGTACACCAACCTGATTCTTATATGAAAATGGCACTTTTGGCTAAGCCAAACTCATTGGCTAGCTGGTAAAGACTAATGTTATCAAAAAATTAAAACTCTAATCGGGATGTTTTGTTTATAATGGTCACTTTGCTTGGGCATCTTTGATGGTTTGAGTTGATTTTCTTGGCGGGTACTGGAAATCTCCATGTTTCCTTTTGTTAAGAAACTTGATCTTTCGGATAACTTTTGAGTTTGACCGTTCCAAGGTCTTTTTCTCTCGGGCATCTCACCTATCATATTGTGATAGTTTATAAAAAAATGATGTTTTGGGTTTGTTTACCTCTTTGGTACTGTTTAAGACTCTCCGAGATAAATCTCAGTGCTTTAGTATGATTGAATGATAGCATTTCTCAAGCCTATCTTCTTGGTTCTTCATGATATCATCACTTTGTTCCATGAATTTTTGATTTGAAGACTTAGCTTGATTAGCGGTCCTGATCATCCTTATCCAATATAAAATGAATGTTTGGAATGGTCCATGAGATGACTTAGATGATGTGGACCCGCTTTCTTGCCAAACTTGAAAAATGATTTTGAGGAATTCTGCTCCTGACACCGGTCAACTACACTACTGTGACACACTCCAATATTTTGTCAGCCGTCACCCAATCACATCAATTTTCAAGTTCATTCTTGAGTCCAATTTTTTTATTTTTTTTCTTGATTTTCTAAAATCCTGCAAAAATAAAAACTAACTATTGGAAATCTAAATAAGTCATAGAAAATTAAAAATAAAATTTAAAATCATGTGGGTTGCCTCCCACAAAGCGCTTGTTTTGAATCTTTAGCTCAATTTCTTTCACTTATTAGACATGATCTGCTCCACTAAAGGAATTGTGGTTCCTTTAGCTTCTTGGGACTCAGGAATTTGTGGTGTAGAGGGTGATTTGAGATTATTAAGCGTGCCTCCAATAGCTTCTTAAATCACAATTTCCTTCGGGAATAGCTTAAGTGTGTTCTCGAGCTTCTTTTTGTAAATTTCATCTTTCTTCACATCAAGACCAATGCATATTCGGATCTTGACTTTAGCATAGGATGTTGGAAACTTGTAAACCTCTTCCTCTTCTTCATCCACGTCCAAGAAAGGGTTAGTTTGTACCTCGATGGCATAAGAGTCTCTCTTTGCATCCATTTTCGCCGGGTTTTGAAGAAATTGGCGTTTTAATGGATGAAGCTTCTTTCTTAGAGACTTGCTGTGTCTTATGGCTATCTCCAGGATCTAGCCTAACCTTTTTGTCCTCCAAAATAGCTTCATTTTCTCTGGAGTTGTAGCTCACAACAGGGTAAAATACTTGCTTGTTCACTCTTGCTAAGCGAACTCGTTTGTTGGGGGAAATGACATATTGCTTCAGCAGTAGCTAAGAATTGGGAGCCAAGGATCAGTAGATTTGTCTTCTCTTTTTTCTTAAAAACAATTTGAAAGTCAGTAGGAATGAGAAATCCGCCTACTTCAAGCTGAACATCAGGCAAAAATCCATATGGTGTGGATGTAGACATATCAGCATACTCGATAGCGATTTGAGATGGCCGAAAATTTGAGAGCCCTAAGTCCTGAGCCATGTTTAGTGAAATCATATTCACATTATCTCCAGTATCACATAAGCAATCATCAATCCTAAATTTATTTATTTATCAAGGAATGATGAACTTTCTTGGGCATTCGATCTTCTCTAAAGGAATCGTTTTGAGTTGGCTTCTTGTAACCTCTCTTAGGTTTGTTTAGTAAATGATCCATAAGTGATTTTTGTTGAGAATTGAGGTCTTGAAGACGTATCCTAGCAGTAGAAATGACCTCTGTAGCTTCCTTTAAGTTAGCGACCTTGCAGAAGGATTTCGTTGAATTTTCTTGTTTCTTGACAGCTTCACTCGTTTGAGTGATTTGAACTTCAAGCTTCTGAACATGACTAGCAATGACTTCATACTTTTTTGTAAGCTCATTGTAGACATTTTACCAGCCTCTCATTAACCTCCATGTGGTTTTGTTTTATCTCTTGAAAGATTTGCTTCAACATTTTCTCAAGCTTTGCTCTCTTGTAGATTAGATGCATTGGCTTGAGGATAAGTGAATGGTTACTTTACTTGGTACATTGCTTTGTTAAAAGGTTTTTTCTTAGAATGATAGGAAGCTTGGGCATTTTGAGGCAGAGTACTGATCTTGAGGGTTCTGTTCATTTTTGTTCTGGTACAAAAAATTTGAGTTGTTTTGGTATCCTTGGTTGTATCCCTTGTTTCCGAAGTTTCCACCAACGTAGTTCACCTATTCTTCACTCTCCTCTATTCCATCTTCTAAATACTCCATATTTGGAGCTTTATTGGCGTCTCCAATGGTCTCGACAACATGAACTCCTCGTCTATCTTTTAGTAGTTAAGAAATCATCGTCTTTAACTCTGAAATTTGCGCAGCTTTTGTTGAATTGATGGATCCACGCACGTTTCTATCATAAATAATACCACTATTGGCATCACTAACAGCTAGGTTCTCGATCAAAAGCTTGGCTTCAGGCACTGGTCATAAAGCTTCCAATGCTGGTTGTGTCTAGAGAAAGCTTGTACTTATGGTCGATACCATTGTAGAAGATGCTCCATAGATTTCCTTTAGAGAAACCATAGTTTCGGCATTCCCTTGTGTACTCCTTGAACCTTTCTAAATTTTCATAAAACGATTTTGTATGTCCTTGTTGAAAACCTGAGATTTTGCTTCAAATGGAGCTCGATCTCTGTTTAGTGTAGAATTGGTTCAGAAATGCACCTTTGTATTCATCCCAAGTGGTGATGGATTGTGGTAGCGACTTCATCCATCTAAGAGCTTTATCATTCAGTGAGAATATAAAGAGCTTACACTTAAAGTAGTCTAGTGGAACTCCATTTGTACGCGTAGGCATATCTCTTCAAACGTGTTGATATGGTCAAGTGGATGTTCTGTGGATAATCCATGGAATTGATTTTTCTTCACCAAGGCTATGATATGAGGTTTAATCTCAAAATTATTCATTTGAGGTTGAGGAGGGCAAATTGGATTCCGATCTAAGAAGAATGCATTAGAAGAATTGAAGTCTCCAATAGTTTGAGGATGACGAGGCTGATTATGATATGCTCGTCCTTGAGGGGGATGATTATGAGGTAAACCTAGGTTAATCAAGCCTTGAAGTAGTTGTTGGAGTTGCTGTAATCCAAACTAAATTCCCAGCTGGAATTTGTTGTGAGTTATCAACTCGAACAACTGCATTTCCTCTTCCTGGTTGGGTTAGTGGAACGGGGGCAGTACTCAAAGGTTCTTGTGTGTTTCTTTGGACTCCTTGAAGTCCTATAGTAGCAGGTAAGTTGGCATGAGCTGGAAGAAGGGCAGCAGGGGCGACGGGAAGTCCATGACCAGCAGCTACATCTCCTTGTTCAATGAGAGCGATTTGATTGTCCACAAGATGTGGTTGTCCGTGAGGAGGATTCTAGTTTAGATTTTCCATAGCAGCTAATCTTTCTCTCTTTTTTCTCCTTAAGGCACATTCAATGATATCAATAGGAGGATTGGTTGTAGATGGATCTTCCAAAGAAGTTCTCCTTTGCATAAAACCTGAAAAGAAAAAACGAAAAAGAAGTAAAAACTGAAAATAAAAACTTTCTATACTAAAATCAATAAAGAAAATTTTGTAGGTAACGAATAGTGTCCCGAAAATGGTGCCAGAAAGCTTGATAGTGTGTCAAGTTTAACCCAAATGACATTACTGCTGCAAGTGAACAACGTAGTTATAGTACACAAGGTTATCGATCCCACGAGGACTGAGATCTTACACTACAGACTTCAGGGTTGATTTGAGCTAAAACAGAAAATAAAAAGGTTGTTTCGTGAGTTTAAGAGGAAAAGACAACAACTTAAAGTAATCAAAAGGATGTAAACCAATGAGAATAAGCGTTAGGCACATAGGACATTCACAAATAATCATGTATCAAAGAAGAAACCGATTTGTTTAGGGATTAGAATTAAGTAACGTTGAGAACTCGAAAACACTAATTTAGATCCTCTCCACTTTTGAGGTTCAAGATTTTATGCTTAGTATCAAGGGACTTCAACTTTCGTATGACCTTAAAATATTTAATATATGGATTCATGTTTTGATAAGTTCACTAAGCCAAGGCAATCTACTTTCGAAGCCTCCTTGTAACTCAACTTATCAAAGATTTAGTTCACGTTATTTAACGAGCTTTTGGAATGAAAATCTACCTATGGGCAGGCTACTAGATATGCAAGTAAATCTATCATGCATAATTATCAATCGAGATAAAGACTATATGAATCCCTAACCAAATATTAGCATCTTAGGATAACATGATCTCTTTGAGAAGCCTAAAGACCTAACTAATGAACTACTCATACATGGAGCACGAAAAACAACAAGCAATCAATGAGAAAACATCATAGAATAGATCAAGAGCAAATGAATCTTCTATATAAACAAATATGAAATGGATCTCTTCAAAGAACACTTGAAAACTTGAAGAACAAAGGAAAGATCTCTCAAAGATTTTGACAGCTTGTAAATCTCTATAAAAATGTCGTGAATCTCTCTTTCTAAATGCTAAAAACAATTATTTATAATGCTAGGGATTCTTAGGTTGTCCTTGGTTTTGTCGACTCTTGTGGAATCAAAATCGATAAAGCGAACCGAAAAATATGAGATAAAATTTGTTTCTGACCATTAAATGCCTCTGTGACCAGAGTGTGCCAAAACTGGAAAATTGGCTGTTCGTGGCAACTTCATCACCCGGTTACAGCTTCAATCTTGCTCCACTTGCTTCATTTCCGATATATACATACATGTCTTCTTTTAAAAGGCTATAACTTCTCGGTCACAGCTCCAAATGACTTCAAACCACTTGTCTTTGAAAGATAACTCAAAATTTCAATATTTGACCAAATTCCAGCTCGATCCAATGAAAGGAAGATCTTCGTTCATGGTGATCTTTCTAATGCTGAGAATCTGTCCAACTTGGTAAAATGCAAAAATCAAGTGTTTGAGCCTCCGTCTTCATGATCCGTCAATAAAACTTCCTTTGTAATATGAATGAAGTCCATTTAACATTTTTCTCCATCCTTTTTGATAATTTTACCTGATTAGTCCCTAAAATCAAAAATAAGAGAAAACTACCTCTAGAGGTCGAAAAAGCGTCAAAAATTAGAAATAAATAATTAAAAATCCAACTAAAAACGATAATATAATAGTGTTATCAGACTTCTAGGCTATTACTAGAGTATAGCCGGCAAGACAAAACTTCTCGAATGATTAGGAATCTCCGAAGCGAGAAGATCGGTAACAAGGACTCATATCAAGACCTTGGAAGAGATCCCAAGGAGACAAAGCTATGAATATTGAAGCGTGGTTGGGTGGAGGAAGAGAGTGAGAGAAATTCCGCCGAAAAGGTTCAGATCTCGCTAGAGAGGCCACATATGTGAGAGGTTGAGGGTGCCTCTTGGAGGATGCGGCGGAAGGATTTGAATCTAGGTCAGAGGCTTCCGAGAACCATGATGGCGCTAGAGTTCTCTAGTGATTAATGATGAAGAATTCTTGTTTTGGTCAAGTTTTGCTACTAAGACTTCAATCCCTAAGCCTCAAGAATAAGGCTAGACATTGTAGTACATAGGGTTATCGAACCACAAGGAGAAAATCTTCTACACATTTAATCCTATAACTAGGTTCATTAATATAAGTCTAATATAAGGCAATTGGATTTCAAACTTGAAACAAACAATCAAGCAAGCAAAACAAGATATCAATCTCAAACTACTAAATACTACTTAAGAAAGTACAATAATGAAAAGCATGAAAGTAATGAGTTAGGTGCATGATCAAGTGATCCAAATGCTAACAAAATGCAAAGTTGATATAATGAAGCTCAATTCAAAGGCAAGGCAATAAGTCAACAAGATCATTTCCATGATTCTAGTCCATTTAATGTACTAAGATAGAACTAATCTCTCGATAGCAATCCTAAGTTCATTAATCATTAAAACAAGTCCAATAGCCTATTTAACATCTTAATAATCTATTCCCATAGGCTAAGAATGCTAAGAATGATTTAGATTCTCTTAGGAATTTTATCGAACACCTACCGGGTGTGAAAGCATTAGGATCTAGGATTTGATTGATCACTTCAAATCTAACTTTAAGCATCCCTAAATAATGTAAATATATATTAACCTAACTTCTAACATCATGATTAGCACCTAGATCTAACTTAATCAACCTAACCCATGCTTACACTAGATGACTACTCACGACTAATGCTCAAATAACTCATTAAAACCAAAGAGAAACTCATAGCACACATACAGGAAGACGAAGAAATGATAAAGATGCAATCTTTTGTATGATTAACAAAGAGATTGCTCAAGATCCAAAAGAGATACAAGGTTTCAATGGAATAGTAAAACTTGGGACTTTTTCAATATTTAAGAAGAGTATTTATAGAAATCTAGAAGTCAGGTCGGGTTGACCGGGACAAACCAGGTCAAAACCATTATTTTAAGTGATTCAGGTAGAGCTAGCGGTCTGGGCTGGGGTTGTGGACCACCACCCAGACCCCTCTGGACCGCCAGCTTCTCTTCCACTCTGACTGACGGTTGTCTTGAAGGTTGTGGACCGCCAACCAGAACTCCCTGGACCACCAACCTCTCCTTTTTGGTGCTAAACGTGTCTGTGCTTGCGTTCGAGTCCCATGATTCATCTGTTTTGATCAAGGCAACCTGAAATAGGATAGGAGAGAGAGAAAGAATGTACAAATGTATTTCCTAAGACTCCTAAACGTACTAAAGACTTTTTCTTGCAAACTTATACTAAAACTACCTAAAAGGAAGCAAAACTCTATGAGAATGTAATTAAATTCTAAACCTAACTCATGCAATTTTCATAAATATCAACTCACCCAGACTAGAATATTCCTTTTCTTCAAGCAATTAAACAAGTGCTAGTGTTTGGGCGGGAGGTTTTAAAGTGAAGACTCATAATCGCAAGGATTTGCAAGGGTGGTTGAAGTGAAATCCTTAGGAAGTAGTAGCAAGTAGCAAGAGTCAATCTTACTCTCTCGTACTTCGTCATACTCTTCCCAATTCATTCTAGTTAGCCTAGCCTAAACTTTCACTAGCATTTCATATCCAACAATCCTTTAACATTCATTTAGTAACTATATATGGAACCTCACCTACGGACATGAAATCAAAAACCATTCGTCTTGGAAGAAAAGGCTTTTGAGTTAAAAAGAGAGATTTTCTTTAAGTTTTTTTGGTTTTCTCTCATGGAAGAAATGCAATTTAAGTAGTAAAAACGAGGGAGAAAGGGACTATTAGCTCGTACAAAGACTAACCTTCTCTAACTCATTCTCATCCCAAATATACTCCCTAGTTATACCCTTCCTTCTTTCTTGACAAACCACTAAAAACACCCTCAAACACTACTCAATCAAGACATTTAGTTCTTTAGTAACACACTCTAAGGTTTCTTCTTCTTCTTTTTTTTTATCTTGCTATAGCTCTTATCTTTTCCTTTACTTAGGTTGATCCCTTCTTTCTAGTCCTTTGGACTTTAGACTTTTCTTTTCCTTAACTTACGATCTTTTGTTTTCCTTTACAAACTTAAGCTATTTCTTTCTTTCTTTTCTTTACCTCCTAGAGTGTATCACATTTATCATTTTCTTCTTTTAAAGAGTATCTTATTGAACGCCTTTATCAATATAAAACATTCCCAACCCATGTCTCATCGAGTATACACACTCTTATGTACCTCCATCATCTCTAAACTAGTCTTAAAATGTGACTAGTTCTAAGAAGGATCATCTTTGTCGTCCCAATACTCACGGGGTTTTACATACGAATGTATCAAAAGAGGCCTCACTTAATCAAGAACAATGTGGGGTTTGAAACAAAAGGTTGGGGTTAAAGGTGGGGAACCATCCTTAAAATGAGAATGGCCACTCGGATTGGTTCAGGGTGGTAAAAAGGGATAAGACCAACCGAGTGTCAATGTGTTTACACCATGGTTCATGTATTTCAAGCCCATAAGCAAGGTTAATTAAAAAAGTTCATTAACGTTTAAGTTCAATACAGTTGAATTCAAATCATGCAAGATTCAGTCTAGACGCAAACAATTAAGCCGAGAATTCCGAGTATGGATTTTCCATTTTTTTTGTTCTGCTCATGCTACTTGATACTACTAGCAAGGGTTTCAATTCACTCCTAAGAAAAATCCATTTATGCGATACTTCAATCATTGTCCTCATGCACATATAAATGCATCGTATATGCTTCTAAGACTCAATTCTAAAGGACAAAAGCATGAAAGATGCAACTATATGCTTCGTTTTCAAACTTTTCAAAATTGTTAGATTTTTTTAGTTTTTCTATGCCATAACTATTAACAATGCATCCTAAGCTATATGAGACTCAAGGAAATGAAAACAAGACAAAAAAAAAACTAAAAGGATCATTAGTAATCATTCTCCTCTCCCGGACTACTCATCACCGTCTCGTTGAATGAATAGAATCCGACGAAAGAGACCAACAACAACAATTAAAAAAAGTAAGAGAAAGAGTGGTATTTACAATGGAAGAAAGGGTACCCTGGATCACCACTCGGAAGGATTGTAGGCTTTGGCCTCGGGACTTTGAAATATAATTTTTTGGGATGCAGAATTGAATACCATCGTTTGTCTCCGTGTGGGTGAAGCGACTATTGGGGAGGAAGAAACAAAGTGGTGTACCGTCATTTCTTGCGAAAGCATACATGAGTGAGTGCTCGTTGTAGTGACCCGTCAATGTCCTTATTCCCAATAAGTATGCTTCGTCCATGTATAGTCTCTCCGGAAGCTCTTCGTAGAAGGTAAAGCCAATGGATGAGAAACAGAAGAACTGAGTGAGCATTCCACCGATGTGTATCCCATCTTGTCCATACCGATAAAGGTTCATTCGTATGCCTATGAGGTGCAATAAGAAAGCCGACCCTTGGCACAATTTAAAACCGGAGAATGGGATGGCCCTACAGATGTGGTCGTGGAGTTTATATCCTATTTTTCCATGGAGAAGTCCTAACTCTACTGTAGTTGACCACCCGGGGTGTGCCCTTGCAAACAACGTGTTGCCGGGAAGCCTCATGGCATGGCGGATTGTTGGATTCTTGATCTTGGACATTTTCGCTACTAAGAAGTCGTAATGTTCATCGGTTGCAATGTTCCTCCAAAGCAACGAGATTTGGTTGAATTCCGGAGGCACGCTCATTGTTCCCGTTCTTGGAAAACCATACAATTCGCTAAACCGTTTGAATGTGAGTGAATACTGGTTTGGTCCAATTCGGAAGTAAAGTCTTCCACTTTCCCCTCCTTCCTCTTCTTCATAAGCGATGGTAGCAAGGAATTGTCGGGCTTGCTCCGGATATGTTGCTTAATCCATTGAAACAAGAATCCGGATATTCATCCTATCTAGTAAGCCATCTACTTGTTAATAAATCCCCGTTCTTCTCCTTACCTCTTCATCGGCGAATCTTTTAGGGTGAAAGTCTAGTTGGCGAAGCTCGGTTAGATGTCATATCTCTTCGCTTGTCCATCCCAACAATTCGGTTCCCTCAATTATTTTTCCTCTCATTGAGGAGCTTGGTTGTCCCAAAATTTTCTTGGTGAGTTGCGTAGCTTCATTGAGTGTTCACATAGATTGCCTTTGTACCATAGAGAGAGCAAAAGATATGTGAGTCTAAAGAGTTTGGAAAATGATGGGTCCAAAGCATTTTGTACAAAGAGCATAACTCATCAACTTGTGAATAAGCATTATCCATTTCCATCCTCAAGATCGACACAACTCATTGCTCATGGTACCCAAGAATGACAATTCAAATTTTAGATTATAAACTAGTGGGTTTCTACTATGGAACAACTCAAAATTAACTTCACATCAAGTTTCAAGCAAAGCTTGAATCTTTAAACAACCAATTGCAACCACAATCTCTAAGTTTTCCTAATTCTCATATTTCTCAAAACCTCCAAGAACCCTAACTTTGAAATCCAAAATATCAACAATACTAACTCAATCTATGAAGTTATGGTTTAGAAAATCATTTACCCAAGCACAAAAGATCTCAACATTGATACTTACAAGCTTGGAATGACCAAAATCTAAGGATTTAACAGATTGAGCAAAAGAGTGTTATGAGAGATTTACCTTTGTTCTTGGAGAGATTTAGTGTAGATCGAAACTAGAGCAGGAACTAAGCAAAAGGAGATGAAATCTTTGATTCAAAAAAGATATTGTAAAGAAATTGGTTTTGGAATGAAAGAGAAGTTGAAAGTTTGTGTTTTTCTTCACCCAATTTCGAGCAAATGAGGAGAGAGAGATGAGTGAGTTTTGGGAAGAAGAAAAGGGAGTCTCAGTAAGCTTACCTGGCAACTGGCGACCTGGCTTGGCATTTTAGACCGCCAGCCAGAGTGGCCCAGATCGCCACCCTCCTAGTTTCGTGGTTGCACACTTCTGGCGGTCTGGATGGGGTTACAGACCGCCAGACAGAGTGCCTTGGACCGCCATGTGCTTCTAAATTGTGTTCCGCTCCCAAATTTTTGCAGCTAAACACTGAAAACCACAAAGAGCAATGTGGGAACCGAAATTCTCACTGTCAATGTTATGTGGTTCACGAACTTTCTGTAGCAAAAAATCGACAGATCAAGCAGTGAATACGAAAGTTAATGGATAAAGAATACGAAACTAAGCTGCGAGATAAGATCAAATAAAAAGCGTGAGTAAAACGAATATGCGAATAGATTGCAAGATTCAGGTTAACGAGATTCGTATGGTGAAATTTAGATGAATAGANCGAAACAGATTGTGAAGCGAGATATGTAAAACGACAGTAAAGTAACAGGATTCGTAATGAGAAACAGTATGAACACGAAAATAGAATCGTGGATCAAAACATGAACATATACGAATAACAACAATCGAAACACACAGATAACGAAGAAAGTATAAGGTATCTTATCCAAATTCGTGGTCTGAGCATGCAGCAACCAGTGTTAAGCCGTGGTCGCAAGAACTGTTGGCGACGATTACCTAGAACTACAACGTAGACTCGTAACCTAATTGAGACGCAGCTCGCTAACGAAAACAAAGTAAGAACCCTAATTTTTTCTAAGTGTTTTGCGGTGACGAAAATTGTGTTGTATCTCTCATCCTTCTCCTTCGCACCCTTTAAATAGATCTTCGTGGGCTTGGCTCGTTCCCTTTTTCGTCCCCAATTTGCGCATATCTTCTCGTTGAAATATCCCTTTTTCCCTGATTTGCATATATCTTTTCCAGATCCTTCCTTATCTTCTCGAAACATAATATTTTCGCGAAACCCTATCAAACCGTCATCGTAGATGGGCCGATTCTCGCCCGAAATCGTAAGTGGACCGTTATCGCGGTTTGGGCCCTTTCGGGCCGTTTCACGGCTAAGTGATCTTTACGATTTATTGCGGGAAACCGTTTCTCGTAAAACCAAGCGGTAATAGTTTCGTGAAACGATAAGGCCGATCGTGTATTTTGGACTCTTCCGGTGTTTAAGTTAACCGTCGTCGTTTTACACGATCAATATGAAGTCCATGAAAAGTACGAATCCTTACGACTATCATCATGACGGGTTGACGAGAACTCCAATCGAGACGAAAAGAGAGATGATCAAGTGACGATACGAAGGAAATCACGATCGGAAAGGACGTGGTTCAGTCAACGGATAACGGCTGAATGTTATCCGTGTCTCAGCACCAACCGGTGCCTAGATAAAGCCTTGGTCTTGGCGCCAAGACAGACCTTCTGTCTTGACGCCAATTGGTGCCAAAACGGAGCTCTAGTCTTGGTTCCAATCGACGTCTAGATCGGCCTCTAGTTAAGTCGTCAATTGGTTCCAAGACCCGTTCGTAGGTTTGGCGTCAATCGGCGTTTAGACATTTCTCCGAAGCGAGGCGGTTCTCCAACGCTTTTGGTGGTTTCGTATCGCCCTGAAGGTTGTTTCATGTGGCCTTGAGAGAGTTATCCAAAAGCCATCTATGCTAGGTCTAGCGCTCAGATGCTCTAATTGCTTGCAGACGGATAGAATTGTTGTGGAGATTGACAATGATCGACTATATGCGAAGCTTCGAAACCTGGTCGAGAAGAGATAGCCTAAATGACGAGAATCTCGGAGCTTGGGGATTTCTTTGCTATTCTTGTGTCCAAAAGAGGAAGCATCATTCCTGTAGTCCTTTTCAGGCATCGATTTCATCGGGACAGTATTGGCCCCAACCTTTAGCCCCCCAGTTTGCGAGAACCGCAGTGTTGTTCTTGCGAATTTGAAGGTGTTTTCAGGAAGTTTGACGAGATCGATGGCTAAAAATTCCAAGGATGAATAGTGACTCTCTTTTCCTATAGGTAGGTGAAGTTTGCTTCTACAATCTTCATTTGCTCATTCGAAGAAAAACTTTACAAGTTTGAAAATTTTCTTTCCTTTCCATCTCCCTCTCTTTTTACTGAAATGGCTCAAGTTTCTGAGAATGCCTTACCGTCGATCTTCTCTCCCTAGAGCGTGAAGCTTTCAGAAGTCGATCCTGTGCCGGAGGTGGACTTCTTGTGGTATTCGATCATCACCGCTGAGATTAAGAGCTTCTGGGACTCCGCGCGCCAAAGGAAAGCTCCATTGGTGGATTCGTGGGTTTTGAAGAATGCACGCGGGTCGAGCAATTTTCGTGGGGACTTCCTCGACTCGATTCGGAGTTTTTACCAAGTCCTGGTAGACGTAGAGTTCATTGTTCCGAAACCTGGGGAAAGATATGATTCTCTGCCCAAAGGCTTCTTCACGTGCTACAAAGCGTTCCTCACGTATTTTCGATTATGGTTTCCCATCCTGGGGGCCATAGTTCAGTTCCTAAAGCGCCTCAGCATCTCGGTGAGCAAACTTCACCCCGACGGCCTTCAATACCTCGTTGGTCTCTTAGTCCTGGGTTACGAGCGTGGGATGGCTCTTGATGCGGACTACCTGATGAGCATGCTATTCGCGGTGGAAACGGGGTTTCCGTTACGGTACACCCTTCAGTCGAGGCTCGAGATAAAGGTAATCACGGCGAAGACGTCCAACTTCCATGGTTGGGAGAACCAGTTTTTCTTCGTTCGCCTAGACAGCTCGTCCGTAAAGAGCGATTCCGTTTCCGACTTCAAACGCGACTGGAATCCCCTAGGTATTGTTTTTGGTCATTTAAGATTTTCTTTCCCGCGTCCGGCTGATAACCCGTTGCCCTCTCGTTTCGCAGCTACCGATGCTTCCTTCTCGACGCCGGATGATTTGATATGAGTTCGGAATTTCTGACGATGTCGAGTACCATAAAGCTCGAGCTCAAACTCGTGTGGAGAGGAGCCGTAGCAGGGTACCGTTGGCTCTCCTGCGCATGAGATGCCCCCCGCTAGGGAGAGGAGAAGATCCCAAAGGAACAGCGGAAAGTCCAGCGATGGATCCGGAGAGAGGAGAAAGTCCTCCAGGATTGCTGGAATGTCAGGTGACGGGTCCGTGGAGAGGAGGACATCCTATGGGAATGTCAGAGCGTCGAACGACGGGGAGAACGTTGCCGAAAATGAATGAGAGTGGACCCCTAATTTCCTTGGTGGGGATGGAGCCGACACGAGCACAAATCCGTTGCCGTCCTTCGGAGGAGTATTCAACTTCGATGCCTTCCCCGACTTCGATGCTTCGTGTTTTAACACTACATCCGAAGGGGGTTTTATAGGATCGGCGCAATACGAGGAAGCGTTACGCCAGGGAACGTGGGTCAGTTTTTTCGACCCTTTGATGTGGTTCCATTTGTTCGTGTGGTTTTAACCCCACTGAGGTCTTTCTATTTTCTTTGTAGGGACTTCGTAAGATGGACGAGGCCCTAAAGGCTAGGATTTCG
>OVAN01008740.1:0-17793 GCA_900406275.1 Anastatica hierochuntica | reverse complement strand
GAGAAGCTAATAACACTTGAGTCTGAGCTTATGGAGACGATGTGCCAAATAAAGAGGTTTTTTCCTCCATATCTTTTTGATATAATGTTCCATATCCCTATACATATAGTTAGAGAAACACGTGTGGGTGGCCCGCTATACTTTATATGCATGTATCCATTTGAAAGGTACATAGTTATTTTGGTTTTTCGATTTTGTTGTTATATTTGGTATAAGCAAATATCTGACAAAGTTTTTTTATGATGGACACTTAGGTACATGAAAACACGAAAATCGTATGTTAAGAACTTTGCAAGGCCCGAAGCATGTATGGCAGAGGGTTACTTGGCAGCTGAATGTATTGCTTTTTGCTTGGAGTTTCTCAAAACATATGTACCAGTTCTAGAGTCGGCAAATCGTAATGAAGATGTTGATTTGGATGAGCATATACTTGAAAGGCGTCCAATTCATAAGGCTACAGAAGTTACACTATCTGATAAAGAGCTTGACATTGCTCACAGATATGTGTTAATGAATACGGCACTTGTAAATCCATATGTTGAGCAAGTTATGATTTTTAGTTAATAATTTTTACTTAATATATGATTGTTGGTTGTTAGTTAATAATTCTAACTCTTTGGATTTGTAAATCAGAATGCATCTTGAAGATTTACAAGATAAGGACGTCCGTTACAGAAAAAATCAAACTCTTTTGTGGAAGTTAAATGGGGAACGGTTTTCACAATGGCTAAAAGAAAAGGTATTTACAAAGTTCTCTATACATCTCTTTATATTTTACTCAGTATTGCTATTAACACTAATATCATAATGTTTTTGTTTATATCAGATCCCTACTAGTTCAATAGAGCATTCAATATTTTATAAGGAAATTGCGAGGAACATACGCATTTCCTCGCAATTTGGTGGCAAATAATTGCGACCAAATTGCGAGGAAATGCGTATTTCTGTCGCAATTTCCTCGCAATATTTTGCGATTTCTTTTTTATCGCAAAATCTTCGGATTAATTTCCGTCGCAAATTTCTCCCAAATTTGTGACCAAAACGTGGAAAAATGTTTCTTTCACCATTTGCAAGAAAAGGCAATTTGCGACTAACGATTAACGACAGCCTTGGTTTCCTCGCAATTTCCTCGCAATTGACCATTTGCTAGGAATTTGCGATGAAATACATCCTAGCAATTAATGTGATTTCTTATAGTGACTATGTCTCACTTGATCCTCCTCTGATTGGTGGTCTGAAGTCTCATGATCATCATGTTCTTCTGCAGAACTTGTTACCAGTTGCATTGAGAGGGTTGCTGCCAAAAGGACCTAGGACTGCACTTAGTAGACTATGCAACTTCTTCAGTAGACTATGTCAGCGTGTAATTGACCCAGAGAAGCTAATAACACTTGAGTCTGAGCTTATGGAGACGATGTGCCAAATAGAGAGGTTTTTTCCTCCATATCTTTTTGATATAATGTTTCATATCCCTATACATATAGTTAGAGAAACACGTGTGGGTGGCCCGCTACACTTTATATGCATGTATCCATTTGAAAGGTACATAGTTATTTTTGTTTTTTGATTTTGTTGTTATATTTGTTATAAGCAAATATCTGACAAAGTTTTTTTATGATGGACACTTAGGTACATGAAAACACGAAAATCGTATGTTTAGAACTTTGCAAGGCCCGAAGCATGTATGGCAGAGGGTTACTTGGCAACTGAATGTATTGCTTTTTGCTTGGAGTTTCTCAAAACATATGTACCAGTTCTAGAGTCGTCAAATCGTAATGAAGATGTTGATTTGGATGAGCATATACTTGAAAGGCGTCCAATTCATAAGGCTACAGAAGTTACACTATTTGATAAAGAGCTTGACATTGCTCGCAGATATGTGTTAATGAATACGGCACTTGTAAATCCATATGTTGAGTAAGTTATGATTTTTAGTTAATAATTCTTATTTAATATATGATTGTTGGTTGTTAGTTAATAATTCTAACTCTTTGGATTTGTAAATCAGAATGCATCTTGAAGATTTACAAGATAAGGACGTCCGTTGCAGAAGAAATCAAACTCTTTTGTGGAAGTTAAATGGGGAATGGTTTTCACAATGGCTAAAAGAAAAGGTATTTACAAAGTTCTCTTTACATCTCTTTCTGTTTTACTCAGTATTGCTATTAACACTAATATCATAATATTTTTGTTTATATCAAATCCCTACTAATTCAATAGAGCATTCAATATTTTACAAGGAAATTGCGAGGAACGTACGCATTTCCTCACAATTTGGTCGCAAATAATTGCGACCAAATTGCGAGGAAATGCGTATTTCCGTCGCAATTTCCTCGCAATCTTTTGCAATTTCTTTTTTTATCGCAAATCCTTCACATTAATTTCCATTGCAAATTCCTCACAAAATTTGCGACCAAAACGCGGCAAAATGTTTCTCTCGCAAATTTGCGAGAAAAATTGTAAGGAAAGGCAATTTGCGACTAAGGATTAATGACATCCTTGGTTTCCTCGCAATTAACCATTTGCTAGGAATTTGCGATGAAATACGTCCTCGCAATTAACGTGATTTCTTGTAGTGACTGTGTATCACTTGATCCTCCTCTAATTCATGGTCTGAAGTCTCATGGTCACCATGTCTTTCTGTAGAACTTGTTACTAGTTGCATTGAGAGGGTTGCTACCAAAAGGAACTAGGACTGCATTTACTAGACTATGCAACTTCTTCAGTAGACTATGTCAGCATATAATTGACCCAGAGAAGCTAATAACACTTGCGTCCGAGCTTGTGGAGACGATAAGCCAAATGGAGAGGTTTTGTCCTCCATCTCTTTTTGATATAATGTTGCATCTCGCTATAAATCTAGCTAAAGAAACACGTTTGGGTGGCCCGGTACACTTTAGATGGATGTATCCATTTGAAAGGTATATAGTTATTTTGATTTTTCTATTTCGTTGTTATATTTGTTATAAGCAAATATGTGACAGAGTTTTTTATGATGGACACTTAGGTACATGAAAACACTAAATTCATATGTTAAGAACTTTGCAAGGCCATAAGCATGTATGGCAGAGGGTTCCTTGGTAGTTGAATGTATTGCTTTTTGATTGGAGTTTCTCAAAACATCTGTACCAGTTCTAGAGTCTGCAAATCATAATGAAGATGTTGATTTGGATGAGCATATACTTTAAGGGCGTTCAATTCATAAGGCTACAGAAGTTACACTATCTGAGAAAGAGCTTGACATTCTTCACAGATATGTGTTAATGAACACGGCAGTTGTAAATCCATATGTTGAGTAAGTTATGAATTTTAGTTAATAATTCTTATTTAATACATGATTGTTGGTTGTTAGTTAATAATTCTAACTCTTTGGATTTGTATATCAGAATGCATCTCGAAGATTTACAAGATAAGGACGTCTCTTGCAAAAGAAATCAAACTCTTTTGTGGAAGTTACATGGGGAACGGTTTTCACAGTGGCTAAAAGAAAAGGTATTTAAAAAGTTCTCTATACATCTCTTTCTCTTTTACTCAGTATAGCTATTAACACTAATATCATAATGTTTTTTATATCAGATCCCTACTGATTCAAAAGAGCATTCGACCAAACTAAGATGGTTAGCATTTGGTCCAACACATAATGCTCAAACCTATAATGGTTATATCATCAGTGGACATCGTTTTCACACTGAATGCTTAAAGCGGAAGACTCAGAATAGTGGAGTAGCATATGAAGCTTTTACTATGTGTAGATCAAGTGTGAAAGATACCAATCACGTGGCAGATGTTGTTTCTCACTTTGGAGTGATACAAGAGATAATATTGTTGGACTACCACATGTTTCAGGTTCCATTATTCAAGTGTAAGTGGGCCAACAAAGGGAATGGTCTCAAGGAAGAAGATAGCTTTATGCTTCTGACCTTTAGTGTTAACCAAGCAGCATTACTCCAAGATCCATACATTATGCCTTCTCAAACAAAACAAGTGTTTTACTCCAGAGAAAATGACTCATCAAATTAGAGTGTTGTTATGAGGGCACCGCCAAGATGGTATCATGAGTTAGAAACTGAAGAGGAGTTCATTGTTGCGCCAATATCCATCAAAGACAATGATGATTTGGGGAATGAATCTTCTGAGGATGATAATTTCTGTGTTAGGGCTAATTGTGATGGGGTCTTAGTAGTTGGATAATCGGGCTAGGTCATTAGGTTTATTAGGTAGTTAGGATTATTAGATAGTTAGGACTATATATTTAAGGATGATAATTTAGATGATGATAGTTTTTGATTGTTTACAATAGTTTCAGGTGAAATATTATGAAGAAGAAACTTGAACAACCTACACGTCGTAGTAAGCGCCAACAAAGTGAAGATGCGAGTGTTGAGCCATTGAACACTCAGAGAAGACGCAGGAGGCTTACTAGTCAAACAACAGAAGAAATAGCAATATGCAGATTGGTACTCAGGAATCTGCATTGGAAGAACATCCTCTTGAACAAAATTTAGAGAAAGAAAAAAAATCACCAGAAGAAAGAGTATTTGTACAAAGGGAAGGAGAATCAGCAGAAAAAGAAGGAGAATCACTAGAAAAAGATAGCGAAGATCCAAAAAACGAAGGATAATCACTAGAAAAAGATAGAGAAGATCCATAAAAGGAAGGAGAATAACCAGAAAACGCAAGAGAATAACTAGAAAAAGGAGATGCATCACCAGAAGATGAAGCAAGGGTAGAAATGGCTAACAACACAGATGATAGCAGCATCCAACTGAACAAGGCAAAGGTGAGCAGTCATGTACCTAGACAATGAGACGAAGAGGGCGCACTAGGATGAGTAAAGTGGCTAAAAACATTGAAGACAAGGTTGAGGTTGAATTTATATCTCTCGGTGAACATGTAGGGGATGGATCAGTAACACTTTCCTCATTTCTTGGTCCTCTTGTGAGAGAGCATGTACCAGTCCTTCTTGGAGATTGGAGACACCTTGATGAACAGACAAAGGATACAATGTGGGAGGAAATTCAGGTTTTTTTCTCACCTGAAAGTAGTAAAAGAACTCTTTACATAACTTCTACCATTATGTTAAGTTCTGAAACTTTTGTAGGCGAGGTTCAAACTGACAGAATAGTAGCAAAAAGACGTTTTGTTAAAGCATATGTGGTGTATATGGAGGTCTTCAAAGTCAAGGCTTCTTAGTCATATGCGAGATGTAGGGAGTATGGAACAACTTATTAGCTTAAAACCAAGCAATGTTCAATCTGCGTCAACTTAGATGAATTAGGTGAAGATGAAGAAAGGCAAAGATTTTAAGGTTTTTTAGGTCGAACCAATTTCTAAAAAGATGTTTGCATTTGGAGAATTGTAATCTTACTGTTTGGTTTTATTTGAAGGTCCAAAGTAACAAATTCAGGGAATTGAGGAGAAAGCAAATTCCCCTCACCACTAGTCGCAAGGGAATGATTTGCTTGGCTCATGAAATGGTATGATTCTGTTAATTCTACTTTCCAGGTACTTGTAATAATGTAATATCCTTTTGTCAATTGTAGAAGAAAAATAGTTCAGACCCCACAAAAGTGTCTAGGAGTAAGGTGTATGGATAGCAAGACATACACATTCAGATGGGAGACCTCTGAGATCCGAGTTTGAAGAGACTATTGTAAACATTCAAAATCTTGGACTGTATTACTGTTCTTGCTGTCAGAATCTTTAGTTTCTTATGTTATCACTGTCTTATTTTTTGAAATCAGGAACAAATCAAAACGATTGTTAGTGAAATAGAATCCACTGCCAGTGTGAATATTAACAACGATGCTGTGAGTCAGGTCCTAAGAAAAGACAAACCAAGAAGGATTAGAGGAATGGGCAGAGGAATAACTGCTACGAAGGTAGCATTCATGCAGGCCAGAGACTCACATGTAATAATGCTTGAAACTAAACAAGCTGAATTGCAGGATGCAGTTCGTGGTTTGCAGGACGTAGTTCGTGGATTAACTGCATCAAAAAGTGAAAGTTAACATCAATTTTGTTATTATAAGTTAGGAAGTTGAATTTAGAATCATTAGTGTTTAACTTTTCCTTTTCTTTTTCTCTCAGAATCATCTTGATGGTGTCTCCAATTCTGAGGTCAGTGATATTAACAAAGGACATAGGTGTCAGATTTTAGACTGGTGTGTCAGTGGATGATGTTGTCATCGGAGAAGGAGAATTATGCTCAGCTGAACCAAAATACAAAATTGGACGAATCCCACTTGGTATGCATGCTGGTGCTATTTTAGTTAAGTCTGTTACAAATGAAGTAGCACCTATCTGGAGGCCTACGACATCTCTTACTAATCTTGGCCAAGCCATTGGACTGAAAATTGCATGGCAGCTTGGTAAGCTCATTCTGGATGAAGACTACTCAACGTATAATAAGATTGTTGATGCAACAGTAAGTAAATATGTAAAGATGTTGCGGAATCATGTTGATAACTAATATAGTGTTGGTTTGTATTTTTTAAACATGTCTTTGTAGGCTACAAATGCAGAAGGCGATAGAATCCTAATCTATGATTGGTCAAAGGAGGATGTACATGTTGCTGAGGGTCGTCTCGAGTCAACTGACCCAAAAACTCTGGTAAACAACATTCTTTTCTGTCCTAGTGTTGCTATTGTCAAAGTAGATACGGTAGTTAATGAAGATGGTTCTGTAAGTTGAAGATTGGTGATGCACTCGGTGAGAACATCCCATGGCCTATCCATTTGATTCTTAGGGCTACTGTATAAGGAAACAGAGATGAACTAATATCGAAAAGCAGATCACATGCGGTAAGACTCTAAACATCCTTAGTCTTGATTGTTGTTGGTAATTTTTTTCTGTGGCTGAATGATTTCTTGTATGGAGTTTTCTGTTTAGAGTGCAAGTAATAACTCTATCACCAGCAAGAATGAGAAAAAGAGGTGCAACCTCTTAGATTGCAAAGGATCAGGGGAAAAGGTTGCAGGAGTTCGAGTTTTCTCGACTAATCCAGATGATGTAGTTCATTTTGTTCGCTTAGGCCCCAATGCAAGCAAGATATGGGTTGATGTTGCTCTGATTGAAGATGCACCAATTTAGATAACTAATTCAGAACTTCAAATCATTGTTGATGCTCAAGGAAGTATAATAGCTTGGCCAAATGACAAACTCCTTTACCTATGGATGCTCAAGGAATAAACTTTAAAAAATCGTCTACTAATTTTGTTTTATAAACGTGAATGCTAATAGTCTGCTCAGGGAAGTACTTTAAGATCTTTGGCGTTTTAAAAAATCTTTTACTGCTTATGTTTGTGTTTAAAAAATCGTCTACTACTTTGAATTTTTGGTGTTTTGTCTCTTTATGAAAATTTTACTTTGCTAAATCTGCTTCATTTCTAAATTTTAATTTTTTTTATTCAATATACAATCAGATTCATTAATATTTAATAACAACACAAAAAACAAAAAAAGGAGATTTTAAGAAAAATTTGCATTAATTTGTTTTTTAAAAAAAAAGAAAAAAATGCATTAATATTTACAAAAATTATAAATTATTAAATTCATAAATTATAAATAAACAAAATAAAAAGGAATTTTTATAAAAATATTTGCATTAATACTAACAAAATATAATGTTTTAAACATTCAGATCCAAAGCCCTAAATAGTTTAGGATATACAATTTGGGGTATAGTGTTCAATCTTGGCACAAATTTCATAAACAATAAATTCAAATCTAAAATCAATTTTTAAAATAATAATAACATAAAAATCTATTCTTCAAATAAGTTTCAACATTGAAAAACTAAACTCTAAACCCATAATAGTTTAGGGTATAGAGAGAGTTTAGGGTATAGTATTCAATCTTGACACAAAATTCATAAACAATAAATTAAAATCTAAAAATAATTTTTAAAATAATAATAACATAAAAATATATTCTTCAAATAGTTTTCATCATTGAAAACCTAAACTCTAAAGCCATAATAGTTTAAGCTATAGATAGAGTTTAGGGTATAGTTTCCAATATAGACACAAATTTCGTAAACAATAAATTAAAATCTAAAAATAATTTTTAAAATAATAATGACATAAAAATATATTCTTCAAATAAGTGTCATCATTGAAAACCTAAACTCTAAACCCATAATAGTTTAGGGTATAGATAGAGTTTAGGGTATAGTGTTCAATCTTGACACATAATTCATAAATAATCAATAAACTAAAATAAAATTAATTTGAATTAAATTTTGTAGCAATAATAACATGAAATCTAATCTTACAATATTTTTCAATTATTCAAAACTTAGGCTCTAAACTCTATATCTTATGAGAGGAGCAAGTGGGCCAGTGGTTGCACCACCTCTGCATCCATCTCACCTAACCAGGATTCGAACCATGCACCTGCCTCTTGTGAGAGGAACTATTTGCCACTAGACTTCGATGACAAAAAAAAAACTACATACCTTATATGGTTTAGGGTATACATTTTAGTGCCTAGTGTTTCAATCTTGACAAATATTTCATAAATTATAAATAAAAAAAAATAAAAAATAATTTTAAAATAATTTGTAATATTTTTATGATTATTAATAATTAGTATTAATTAGAATACATTTTTAATTTCATACAAATAATTTCAAAAAATTTTAAATTAAAAAAATGTTTAAATGACATAAGAATAAAACTTACCATAACAGCCAATCATATTAAATCACCACGATAGCTACTCTAAACCACACGATCTAATTTCTAAACTCACATCTCACCGTTAAATCAACATTAAATTCTAAACTCACATCTCATTTCTCCCTCAAAAGAAAGCAATCTCATATCTCTTAAGCTCCACGATCTCTGCAACCTTCTCATATGTCTTAGTCTCCACGATCTTTGTAACCCTTACCAGTTACCCTCTACGATGATGAACCCTTACTTTGGCAGAACCAGTAACCCTCTCCGACAATGAATCCTTACTTTCACCGTCTTCTGTGAAGAGATTTGGGCCAGGGTTCAACATTTTCGGCACCGCAAGAAGGTACAATTAATCGTGTATTTTTTTATCCAATCTTAAGTTTCACACTTTGATACTTAACTGGCGCCGCAAGACTGCCTCTGATCCGTTTCTATTTATAGTTTTCCTCACGGTTAAAGCACGAACAAGCAAAGATTAGTTTCGTTTTAAGATTGTTGAAACAAAGATTAGTCTTGAGAAATTTATTAATTAGAAGTTAGAAGTTACAGTGGCCTCTTATTCCATTGCTTTTCATGTCATGCTTACCAAATAGTGAAAGTGAAAGCCTTAAGTATATATCAAAAACTATTTGTGCTTTACAATTGAGGAATGTGTTTGCTCACTCATTTTTTGGTTGATGCAGTAACTGTCCAAGATCTGTTTTACAATCAGCCAGTGAGGATAAAATATATGCAATCCAGGTTCATTTCTTATACTTTCTGTAATAAGACATCTATCATTTTTTATATATCCTTGTCTGAAATGCGAGACTGTTTTTCTCTTCTTCTTGCCTAAACATCAGTGATTTTTCTTTTCTGTTTCAAAGCCCCAAGAAAGTGTTGGAATCTATCAAAAAGTGTGTGTTCCACATTTTCATTCTCCTCCTTTTCCTTCAGAAGAACAACAACACTAATCTCAGTCAAGTCATTAACCAAATGATCTCTCTGTTTTATAAGAGACTTAAGCCATCAACAAACCTTATGATTTGCGCGAAGGGTAGACATTAGCTCATACAATTTCCGCATCATCATCTCTTCTTCCACCAGAGCCAAACCCATTGTTTGTGAAAAGAGCTTTCTTGGTCATATATTCGTATCAAAGTTTCATATTATTGTTTTCGAACAAACCTCAACTTTTTGGAGTTCTTTAGTCATGTCCCTTTGAGTTTCAATAAGCAATTCGTGTTGCTTCTCTAAATGGTTGTTGATGTCTTTCTTACATATGAACCTTAGATGAGACAATTTCTATATAGAAACTGATGGTTATGTCTTTCTTACATATGTCTTTCTTCTGTCTACAGGTTTCTAATTGAGGATTTCATATTACGGTAAACTTATTTCTAATTGACAATTTCTATATTTAAATGCTAATCATAGGTTTTGAGGATTTTCATTAGCGTTTAAGGATTTTCTAATTGTTGCTTTGTGTTCAACGTTTAATTATTGAGTTTGGTTTATATTTGGTTCTACTTCTTTCAACTGTCGAGAGAGCTCTTGCTAATTATTGGGAATGTTTTTTATGTTCAATATTTAATTGTTGCTTTGCAATTCTATGATTAAGAAATGCAAGCTAGGGGAGACAAAGTCTATGGACTTTCGGCATATGGGATCATTCCACCACTAAACCAAAATCACCATTTCACCACTCCAACCACATCATTCCACCATTCCACCAGTCCAACCAAATAGTGTTGAACCAAGGAGACTCGTCATTTGCGGACTCCCAGCAAGTGGATTCATACTACTTCTCCACCAACAGCCACAAAAAGAAGCAGATGATGATGTGGTCGAGCTCAAAGAATGACAGTACCGGAGAGCTCTTGGATACCTGATCCGCCGTGAGGACAATGAAAAAGACATCGATCTAATGTACCATAGAGTTTGGACTAAGATGCGAAACAATGCAGGCCACTCGTCTCAACTGAGACGCCCAAAACAAGAGGCAAGGCTCGGCCAACATAAAGAGAAAAGGCTGAATGTAATTTTTTCTTTCTTCATGAAGCTGAATGAATTTTTCGGTGTATGTTTTGGTAGTATGAAGCTAAAAGTTGATTATGATTAAAACCATATGATTTTGTACTTGGATTATAAAATTAATTAAATTTTCTTTTTTTAAATGAAATATATTAAATTCGAATTTTCTATTTAAATCATATATATATATATATATATATCAAAATTAAATTCAATTTTTCGGCTATGATCAAAAATTCAAAAAATACAAAAAATAATTAGAAAATTTTGATTTTTGTATTGTATATTAGACTATTGCAGAAATAAAACGCAATTCTAGAGTATCCGATAAAGCAAAATAAAATGTTGTATTACAGATTCATAAAAATAGCGTTTAACAATACGCTATATAAAATGTTGTGTATGTACCAACTATGACATTAATAAATCAAATAATAACATAAAAAAACGCTATTGTATTACAAATACATACCGATAGCATTTAACAAAACGCTATCTAAAATGTTGTATAGTATGATACAAGTACCAACTATGACATTAATAAACAAAGTAATAACACAAATAAAACGCTATTGTAAAGTAAGCAGTTGCAAATAATAAAACGCCATCGTAAAAGTAACAATCGTAGCATAACAGAAAACCGCTACGATAGCTCTCGGACATATTGTCGCGGTGGAAGACAAATTGTTTCTAACAACGCTGCGATATTAATAGATAGCGTTTATTGGACGCTATCAATGAGCGAATTTCCTGTAGTGATCAAATCCCCCAGACTTGAATCTTTGCTTGTCCTCGAATAAAGGAAACGAAGATTAAGCCAAAGGGAAAACAAGTTTGAAAACAAATGGACCTTTACACTTTCTGGAGACCTTACTTTGAACTTTGATCCGTTGACCCCATAAACCTGAGTTAGTTAGAACATTCTCCCCAAGAACATCTGCATGACTTCGCAAGCCAATCCATACTCCAAACTCTAAATCTAGAAGACTCACATTCTTTTTATTACCTCTCTACATTAATTCAGAAAGACGTGAAACTTTTCACCATAGAACTCTACATCAGGAATAAAAAGCTAGGTGATGGAATGGATTTTAGTGTTAAGACTAAAGTGTTTTGGGATTCACAACTGCATTCAGGATGCAAGACATTACGCAAAATCGCAGGAGAGAGAGTATATTGATAAGCATGATCGCTAAACTTTTAAGCATACACCAGCAACTTGTAAATCAAATAGAACATGTGTAATCTTCAGGGCATATTGAACAACAAGATAACAAGTATAAACTGATTTCCTTCCTAGATATGAATAGAAAGACCGAATTTTTTCAATATGAATTTATTTTCTTTTTCATTTTTTATATTCACACGAAAATTCAGGGGAATCAGATTTACAACAACATTTTAATCATCAAAACATCCATACAACATGAAGAACTGCAACTATACCCATCTTCGGACTCTAAATCACCCAACACCATCTACTAGACTCTCAGGACTGTGTCAAAACCACCTAAAAATTCAATCCTACCTCAATAATCAGATGGATCATATCTACCTGACTCTCCATTGTTTTTGCACATGCCTACACATAAGATCAAAGAGAAATGCATGGAGATCCAAGTGAGATAGGGTAGGGTGCGGTGTCAAACTAAAAATGAGTCTGGTCATTCGGGATTACCGAAAAAGAGTGAAAGGAAATGGGGATGTAATCCTAGATGATTGGTTTCGAGTTCCCGATTTCAAGTCCCAAATTCAAAGCTAATTAAGTTCGTTAGTAGTTTTGTTAATTAAAGTTTAAAAAATCCAGGCAAGAACTTGAAATTAAACAAAGCTTTCTGGTGAGGAGTCTGGTCATGGAATTTCTGGTTTGCTTGCGCTAACAGCTCAGATTAAATGGTCAATATGAATAAATATAAAGCATTGCGCACAAAGAAAATAGTCTTAAGATCATCACAAAGTGAAATAATCCATAAAAACTGACTCAATGAAACAAGAAGACTTACTCAAAACAACACACCAAAAGAAAAGAAAATACGTAAGTATCCTGCCCCAGACTTATCTCACACCTTGTTGGTGTAAAACAAATCTAGAGAAAGGGTAAGTAGCAAATAAATAAACAAATATCCAAAGAAAAAGAACAGAAAAGAGAACAAAAACCTAACGAGTGCGATTGTAGACTTCGAACTCAGATTGATATCACCTTCTATTTGGGACAAGGATTGCCCATCCATGACAATGATTTGTCGATCCTTATCTCTCTGCCAAAAAATTAAGCAAGTCGTAAAATGGCAAGGATAGACCGCTCCACGGACAAGGATCGGCCAATCCTTGTCTGCATGTCCAGAATTTTGCGCTTTCTGCATCCAAAGTCTAAAACCACACACAAAAAGTGAAACCAAAACTCAAAAACAACAAAATATAATCTAAAAGGAAGAAACCTAACCAGTGGGTTGCCTCCCACTAAACACTTGTTTATAGTCACGAGTTTTACTTAGGTTGTAGGTATTAATCATAAGAATCGAAAGGTTGAGCTAATGCACCTTTATTCCTTCTCCTATCAGTGCAAAAAACAACATGTGAAAGAGAATACATGGTTTTCCATGGTGAAGAGACACAATTCTCATCAAACAAGATCACTACCAGCATAACATATATCTTTAAATATTCTTTGATTATTAGATGCTCATGTAGATCAAATACATTAAATGGAAATAAAAAGTCAACTACATGTTCAAACGAATTTAAGACAAAGTAGTCAACTCCATCTCCATTAATCATGTAAAGTACAATATTCTTATATCTCGAGTCCATCTCATCCTCAGAATTTTCTATCTCATTCAAGATCTTATCTTCATCAAGCACATCCTCAAGCTATGAGTTTTCAAGAAATGATCTTGATGTTTTATGCATAGAAAAGTTAAACTCAATATCAGGATCATTCGAAGAACACAGATGATGAATGTTAAAACATATCTCATGTAAACCCCTAGCAAGCTTCTTTACTCTTAAGTCATTTATCCTTTGAGACTCAGATATCAAATCATAGCATTCATTAATGAGTAATGAAGTAAACTACAAGCAACATCTTCAATGCAAAGCATGTGAGTATCTTCATAAACATGAATTTCAGAGGTTGAGTCGCATGTACCTTTGAGTCGGCGTAGTGGAACCCAATATATTACCTTTTCAAGTGCATGTGCCATCTGTATTTCAATGTATGTGAGATCTCTTCCTTCAAATGATGTCCGGTGTTTGAGGAGATTCAAGCGAATCATAGCTGCTAATGTACTCCTCTTCATCATTGGATTTTCTTTGCTTTCTTCATCCATCATCACTCTTTGTTCTAGTGTAAGCCTGCTTTCATCGAATGATGGCTCTACATATGACTACTTGTTAAGTTTCTTCTCTTCTCCCCACACTAGTAATTTTGCAAGTGTTGCATTCTTTCTTCGAGGCCACTCATTGTAATCCATGGCCATCGAACGAGTAAAGGAAAAGAGTTAAAGAAAAAATTAGTAAAATTTTTTTTTAAATCCCTAGATGTGCAATGATCCGAAGCTCTAAAATGACCAAATGGCCCTCGACAACGGCGCTAGAAAACTTGATAGGTTTGTTTTCACCTCAGAAACTACTGCAAGAGTACAGTTAAGCACATTGTAGTGGTTTGGGGTCGAATCCACAGAGACCAATGATAACGCGAAGAGATTTAAATCAAATACGGGCAAAGGCTAAAAAGATGAAGGTTGGTGGCGATCCAAAATCGAAAATAAGCAAACAAAAAGCACGAAAACAAAGACGGGATGTAAGCAATAGAGAAAAACGCTGGAAAAAGGGTATTCTCAGAGAACTCAAGTCATCATCAATTTCAGGTTAATTAAAAGGGAGACAAGATTAAGAACCTTGTAGAACTCAAATCACAAATTTAGAATCAACCTAGTTCTGTTTCGCTAATTCTCTATGCTATAGAATCCTAGAGACTAAATTTCGTTGAATTTCTGATTCTAAAAATGTATTCAATTCAGATTTGATAAGTTAACAAAGCGCGATAACATCAACTCCCATTGGCTAAGGAAACTTTGCTCGTTTAACACATATTCAGGCATTTAAGAAATCACTTTCGGTGTATTGAAAAACCTAAGATCAAAAAGTAGGTCTCGAATCAAATTTCAGCATTAAACATAGTGATAAAAGAAGATCTAATAGATAATTTCCCAGTCTCATAGCCTAACAATGACAAATCATGAAAAACCCTAATGAGAAACCGTAAACCCAACTATGGAACTACTCACTCATGGCAATTGAAACAACACAAGATGAAATACAAAAAGACATATTTTATGGAAATCAGAAACAAGGGATAAGGGTTCAGAACTCTTCTCAATAGAGTTTGAAAATGAATTTGTTTCCCTAGAGTTCTCAAAGCTCAATGTCTGCTCAAAAACTCAGAAAATGGAATAATACCACAATAAACTCGAGTTTGGGTGTTTTAAACATGTTTGCACGTCTTCGGTCCTTGATTATTGTTTAAAATAAGTTGGTATGGTCGTGTCGTGTCAAGGATCACCGCTCCCTATGCAAGGATCGGTTGGTCCTTGTTTCTGCCAAATGACTCATTTTCTGCGTGTTCTTCTTCTCGTGGCCACATGATAGGTGTTTACTAAAATGGTCATAAGTTTTGGTCGCACCGTTGGATTTCCTTCAAACCACTTCAAAATTAAAGCTAAATCATGTGGTATTTTGTGTACAAATTTAGCCAAACATGTGATGGTTCAGCATGATTCTACATTCCAAATATCCATTTTTGGCCAAAATTGCTATGTTTCTCTCCAAAGCAAATTAAAACATATAAAAATACTAACGAACACCAGAAGACTCAAAAAAGAACTAAATACATATCGAAACACCATTGTTCTCGAATAAAACATAAGTAAAAATCCATAAAATGTGAATACATCAGTGTTGTTGGGGAATCTTAGTTTTTTCTTTATCAAACAACATTGACAAACCGGAACTTCTAACGGTGTATCTTCCAACATGTTCGATCTATGTCGAATTACTCGGTGGTTCGTTACGTAGCGACTATGATAGCTTTGTTCTTCTTTGCCAACCTCCCTTTTATTTTTCGGGGTTTTCCGATGAGTCGTCTATAGCAGCAACTTGTACCGTATATAAGAATATGGCAAAGCAGCTACAAAGCCATGTGTAAGAATTTGAGTGGAGCGAAGCATTTATTATGGTGCACAAGCAAACATGTGAACATAAGATATAAAAAAAGATGGCTACCAATTAGGAAATTTCAACCAAGAAAATATCACGTTTTTTTTTCTTTTTTCATTTTTCTTTTGCCTCTGAGAGTTTCTCTGAGATTTCTTCTCTGACATTCGATACTCACTGTTGTTAGAGAGTTTTTTCTACGTGTATACTCTCTAAAGGTGAGATTTGGATTCATGTTTCTTTTGAAAGTTAATCCAATTTGTTCATTGTTTCGTTGATAACCAAGAAAGTAAAATTTTCTACGTCAAAGGTATCAGAGCTCAATCGGGTCCTCAAAAACCATGGAGGAGATATGATAATCAGTATGCGAAGATCATGTAATTAGCATAAAAAAATCATACATCAGAGATTGATAGGCGAATATGACAATCCGATCCATTGCTATTAACAAGGTTAGGCTTTGGGCTAGTCCGGATCGAATTCAAGAGAGTTTCTAGCCAGCAATATAAATAATATCTTATCATCTTGTTCCTCAAGATCCATTGAAAGGATTGAAACCAAGTATGTAGTTAAACCATGTTGAGGTTACTAGGATTGACAAGATTTATTTTTTGAGGTCTGGTGGTGATAATCTCAAAAAATACAAGATGTTGAACGAACAATGCATTGAGTTACTTAATGATCCATTGGCTTAGCTGAAATTGTTGCAAGAAACCAATGGAATAATATATTATAATGAGTGGTTTGAGTGATCAGAACAATAGTGGGTTTACTTGAGGATTACTTGGTTAGCTTGTATATGGAGGGCCTAAGAATGGATACTCGAATGAATATCCGTATGTTTTTACCTCATACCATAAGTCAGTGCTTGTTAATAGGAAGACTCTCTGAACAAGCACATCTTACATAGCAGATTACTACAATATTACCTACTGCAAAGACCAACTGTGAGGGAAATCAGGTCAAAGGAGATATACCATTAAAGAAATATAGTTAAGAGCCAACTAAACATACGAAAACAGTGAGCAACCTAAGAAGATATTAAATCATTTGCAACATGTTCTTTCTAGTGAGGATAGGAGTGGAAAAAAGTTTGAGGTCAGTTTTGTTCATATGATGAAAAGCATACACAAGGAGATTTGTTTCAATATCAGAACAAGCAATTGGTTATATTGAAAGATAAGGAAGATGTTCAGGACCATGTAGAAGAAGTTCATATAGGATAGGAATAGTTGGTAATATTTTGCATATCTCCATCATTATTGCAATAGAGGTTTCAGATTATAGAAAAATGATAAAGACACCACTTCGACCTGATTTTCAAATAATACCACATGAGAATGATGTAGTATCAAATAAATTGTGTCCTGATAAGCTCACGTCATGTTCAAATGGTATCAAACTCCATGGAGCTGCTGCAAGTTTTAAAAACGCAGCGAGTGCTAAGAGACTTGATCCATCGAAAAGCTAGACGTAGAAAAAAATTCAAATAAAGAGATTCAAGTACAAGCTCAAGAACATTGGTTAGAGGAAAAATGAATGTCGAATCAACAATAGATCCGAGTTCATCTTTCAAGGCAGAGTATGAAAACTAAGACTTAAAAAGCTGGTTTTCAGTTGATACATCTATGGAAGAATAAAGTTGAGAAGGTGCGAGCAGAATCACATCTTGTGAAGTGCCTTCTGGTTAACAAAAACAAGAAAATTTTGAAATTTTGCAAGTCTTGGCGCTTCAAATACAAAACCATTCCAAGATACAGTGTTATGGTTAAGAAAAACAATCATTAGTCAACAAGAAAGGAATTACATGACTATAATTGAACTGCCCATCTGTCGCTCACGATTTGTGGTTCGTCAAGTTTTAAATTTGTAAAACCTAAC
>OVAN01008739.1:0-17796 GCA_900406275.1 Anastatica hierochuntica | reverse complement strand
AATGATTATATTTTTGTAGACTCTTCTCCTCCGAGCTGGGTTTCCAGCTTCAGAGTGACTATCTGATTATCGTGTGGTTGGCAAAAAAAAAAATAATTTATTAAACATATGATTATAATTTTCTATCTAATCATCTTAATTATATGTGTTAGAAGAAAATAAAAATCTTATTTTTTATAATTGATTTTATGCTGATAATATAAAAAATTTAAATTAGATAAATTACTTAAGCTACAAATTCAATTATATATATATATATATATATATATCCCAAACATTCAAATCTTACTCTTATGTGCATATTTCAAAATTTTACTATATCTTTTTAAATGGTTTTGTTGCATGAAGTTTTGTTGTGGATCACAATGATTGTCGAGGAATGTGGGGAGAGTATATCAAAGGAAGAACTAAAATTTTATGTCTAAAAAAGTGAACAATATCAAGGTTAAATAAAATAAGAATTTGCTATGCTTTGCGTTTTGACATTACAATTAACATGTTCTTATTGAAAGTTGAGTTGATAAAATATTTGGACGTTGTCTTCCATAGACATGATGTATTACGTAAGACAAATAAAGAGTATATATGTCAAAAACAATTTGTCTTAAAGCATCTACATGATGACCCCTTTTTCAGATTGTAACTACATGTTTTCTAATTTGTAATCTTATGTAATACTTCAATAATTATCAAAGACGCACAAATCATTTGACTCGATCTATAGATTTTTAAGCTCTATGAAGTTGTGCCTCCTATTTTAATTGAGTTAGAAAGGTATTGCTGAAATCATCACTACCAAAAGTGATCATTTTTTCTTGGTTATATGTTCAAGAACCAATGGCTTAATATCGATGCTCACAGAGGAGTGCTGCTAGATTTTGCATGACCACAAACCAAAAATATGATTATGTATTTGGGATATAAGATTGTTAAACGAACACTTATCACAAAATAAAAGTTATTTTAAAATTTTTAAAACATAAAAGATTGACTATATAATATTATATTTAACATGTTAGGATCCATTAAAAATGTTTAAATTTATTAGTTTTTTTTTTGACAATCGAGATTATTATATATTTACCTAACTATGTTAATATGATAGTTGATATTATCTTTAAAATAATCGCAATTTTTTTTATAAATTTCGTATCACAAATTTTACAAACATATGAACATCTGCGAGTGGGCAAAAAATACTCGGAATCGAAGAACCAAACCGAACATATAAATGCTAGATATCTAAACGGATCTCAATCTCTTACCACCGAAGAATTAAAATTGAACTGAGAACTAAATAAGAACCAAAAATATTCAATAATAAAACTATAAATTGATAATATATGTTATATTTATAAATTATATTTATAAAAAATAAACTACATTTTATACAGTTAAATATAGAAATATCATTAAACTTGATCAATTTAATTTTTTCGGGTAACTCGGAGAAATACATGAATCTAAATATAGTACAATTTCATAATGGTTCCTAAATTTAGGAACATGATTGAACCATAACCAGAAAAACTCAATCAGAACTGAACCGAAACTTTAAAATATTTGAACGGTTCCTAAACGTAACTACTAGGGCTATCAATTGGTTGGACTGTCCATGGGTGGACCATGTCCAAATGTAAATGGACATATTTCGGCCAAACCCATTTTTCCCGTGGGCTTTAATTGGACATAAATTACAAACCCAATTAGACCATGGGTGATATTGGGTTTGGACTATATGGAAATGGTTGCCCAAATAAGCAAATGAAGGTAGGGTTTGTAATTCGGGGAAAACTGGAAAAAAAAATCTCATTTCACGATCTCCCTTTCTCTCTCTCTCTCTCTCTCTCTCTCTCTCTCTATCTATCTATCTATCTATCTATCTATCTATCTATCTATCTATCTATCTATCTATCTATCTATCTAATTCTCCCGACGACAATTCTTTTTACTTCCGAGATTGAGTTCTCCGTCATCTTCCGGTGTCTCTCCGTGTCTCTCTGCCCTCTCTCCATGTCTCTCTGGTGTCTCTCCGTCGATCTCTTCGGCGTCTCTCTAAGGTTAGCGTTCTTCGTCTGTACTTTCTAAGATTCGCCTTCTTTTTATCTCAAAATCAATGGATCTCTTCAGATCCATGAGATATGTTGATTTTGAGAGACATGCAGAGGATTTCTTCTTGTGTCGACCTTGATTTTCGATTCGTCTTCTTCTTGCGTTGAACTTGTTTTTCGATTCTTATTTTTTAGATGGGTTTCATTGTTTTCGTTGTTAGTGTGTGCTTGGATCTATTTGATGTCTCTGTGTGCTTAAATCCATGTTCATATGTATAGACTATTAGATGTCTCTATGTGCTTAAATTCATTCAAAATTTGATGTCTCTGTGTAGCCTTAAACTTATATCTCTCTGTATGTTTGAATTCATTCAAAATTTGATGTCTCTGTGTAACCTTAAACTTAGATGTCTTTGTATGTTTGAATTCATTCATAATTTGATGTCTCTATGTAGCCTTTAACTTAGATGTCCATGTTCATATATATAGATTATTTGATTTCTTTGTGTGCTTGAATTCATTCAAAATTTGATGTTTATTAGATGTCTTTGTGTGTTTGAATTCATTCAGAACTTGATGTCTCTGTGTAACCTTAACTTAGATTCTATGTGTCCATGTTTATATGTATAAACTATTTAGATGAGTTAGATGATAAACTTAGATGGGTTTCATTGCTTAGAGTCTAAGCCTTAGACTGTATACAACTTAGATGGGTATATGTGTGTAGTCTCTGTTGTCTATGTACTCTGTAGCCTTAAACTTAGATGGTATCTATGTGTAGTCTCAAACTTAGAATGGTATTTGTATGCTTTCTCTGTGGGTAGTTTATGTGTAGTCTCTGTCATGTTACAGAGTGTAGTCTCTGTTAGGAGTGTAGCCTTTTTGTGCTTTCTTAAATTGCTTTCTCTGGTTTGTTTACTTATTTAACTTGTTTGTCTTATTGTTTCAGATGGACAATGAAGATACTCTAAATCTAAATGACACATACTACACGAGTGGGGATGAGTTGATGGATCATAACTCAAATGAAGATGAAGCTGAGGCTGAGGCTAAAGTTGATCTAATGAGTACTGCTGAGAACCACCCTAGAAGAAGAGGTAAATGCAGACACTCTAAATGCTAGAAATATTTTGCAATAATAGGAGACAAGTATCTTGATGGTAGAAATGATATAAAATGCAAACACTGCAACCACCTTTACTGCCTAGACTTGTGTAGGAATGGAACAACAACACTTTTAGGTCATATGGAAGTCTATTCTTTGAATCCTGCATGTGGTACACCTAAAACTAGTAGGAAGATTGATATGCTTGTATTTAGGGAGATGATTGTTATAGCTTTGATAGAGCATAGTCTTCCATACTCCTTTTTTGAGTATAGAAGAATTAGAGAGACATTTACTTATGTAAACTCTAGTATAGAGTTGTGGTCTAGGAACACAACTCAAGTAGGTTGTCTGAAAGTATATGAGATGAAGAAGCAGAAGCTGAAACAACAATTGGATGGAATTCCAGGAAGATTATGTGTAACAACTTATCTGTGAAGAGCTCTTATTGTTGAGGGCTATCTTTGCTTGACAGCATACTTCATTGATGAAGATTGGAATCTTCAGACAAGGATTCTAGACTTCTGTGCATTTCCTCCTCCTCATACTGGTGGTACTATAGCAATGAAGATAATGAAGCTGTTGAAAGAGTGGGGGGCTCGTAAAGAGAGTCTTTACAATAACTGTGGACAATGCATCATCAAACAATAACATACAGTCCATTCTTAAGAAGCAGCGTCGAAGAGAATTGGTGTGCAATAGGGAGTTATTCCACGTAAGATGCGCAGCTCACATCTTAAACTTAATTGATTAAGATGGACAAAATGAGCTTTGGAGAAAATCAGAGACAGATTCAAATGGGTTAAAATGAGTGAGAGTAGAAAGAAAGTATTTAATAGTTGTGTGGAAACTGTGGGTTTGATAACAAAGAAGGTTTGTTTTTGGATGTAGCAACTAGATGGAACTCAACTCATCTTATGCTCTCTAGAGTCATCATCTATAAGATTTTGCGGAGATGATTTGTTAATTCTTGGCATCGTTTGCGGTAATGACAAATCTGATCTCAGATTCATCATATCCAACTGCTAATCTCTATTTTATGCAAGTTTTAAAGATAGAGCAATGACTGAGAGCAAATGAGTTTTCTGACGATGATGTTATTTGTGAGATGGTGGCTTCAATGAAGATCAAGTTTGACAAATATTGGGAGGAGTATAGTGACATACTCGCTATTGTTGCATTGTTTGATCCTAGATTGAAGTTCACCTTTCTTAATTATTGATTCACAATCTTAGGCTTTGATGCATCCACAAGTAAGTCAAAGATTGATCAAATTCGTAAGAAGATGAAGAAGTTGTTTGATGTTTACAAGAAAAACATAAAGAAAACTCAAACAGGAACTTCAAGGACAAGGTTAAACATCTTTGAAACTCATACTACTCTACTAGGATTTGATGTAAGAAACTCAAACTCAAACTCAAACATCTCTGAAACTTTTATACTAGTAGTCTTTGTATGTTCATTGTTCACTTTCATATTGACTGATTCATTTTCATTTTTAGGGATTTTATGCTTACTTTTCACAATCTGCTGGTGCTGGTGGTGGACAATCAACACTAGATAAGTACTTAGATGAGCCGGTTTTGGACATGGCAACCTTTAAGAGCTAGAATGTTCTTGACTATTGGAGAGACAATGCAAATCGCTTCAAGGAGCTATCAGCTATGACGTGTGATATCTTGAGTATCCTCATTACTACGATGGCTTCAGAGTCTTCCTTTAGCATAGGAAGTCGTGTGCTAAACAAGTACAGAAGCTGTCTTCTTCCTTCAAATGTGAGAGCTTTGATTTGTGCAAGGAATTGGTTACGCGGTTTTGTGTTTTCAGCTTTTGTGGTTTATTTTCTTTGAATTTGGTTAGGTGATCACTTGGATTTGGAGTTCGTTGAAAAAGTTAAAGGAGCTTAGGATTAAAGAGGCAGAGGACTAGAGGAGTTAAATAGTTAAGTAGTTAAGTGCTTGACTGTTTTAGATTAAGACTTAAGTAGTTCAAGACTTGTTATCGGTTTCTATGTACTTGTAATTGGTTTGTAAACTTAAACTTCTGAATTTGTTTTTAACTTATTTGGTCTTTTTATGGACAATCCATTTGGGATGGTCTTTAGTGGGCTTGGGCCTAAATGGACTCGATCCTTAATGGGCTTATTCACTATATGTCCACGAACAGGAAATGAACAAATAGATTTGAACAAATGGACACTGGACAACCCAATTGTCAATTATACTAACTACCTTAAGATCCGAAGAACCAAACCAGAATCGAACCAAATACTCGAACGTCCACCCCTAAGACGTTCTTTTGTCCTAAAATTCTCATGCTCGTACGAGATGCGGGTCCGATATCTAGTTAGTTGTATATTATCTTATAAGCTAAATTTTACATGAGTAGTAGTAGCTTGGATAATACTTAGGCTGGCTGCGGTTACAGAATTATCTAACATTCCAAATCGTCACAACTTTTCAAGTTTTAAAGTATTAAGTTTATGGATACAGGCTACAGAATCATGAATTTAAGAAAAAGAAGGGTTTTTTTGGGATCAAAGAAGCAACTGCAGCAAGCATATAATGAAAACGCATAAGTTTAGGTAATGAACAAATATGTTGAATAAACTCTTTTTCTCCCTCAAGGTCCTCCGAGTATGGCATTCTCAGTATCTTCTCTACTCAATGCATAGCTAAACCTTCTTTCCATGTCTCTCTCAAGATTTCCGGGTCCGCTTTTCAAGTACCTGTGTTTCAAGTAAGAATCAACTTCCAAATCACTAATAGACATTATCTAGAAATCAATGGATTAGTAAGTTAAGCAGTTATGCTTTCACATTGACATTAACAGATACTTTAAATAAACTAAGAATCATTCTTCTTAGAGAGAAACCTTATGCAGAGATCTGTGACGTCAAGAGATAACTGGGCGTGCCAATCAGGTTTCTGAATCAACCAAAGAGCTCTATCGTCTTTGCTTTGGTAAAACCCTAATTTCCTCAGCCACGCCTCGATGCAAGGCAAGCTATGCGAATACAGCGGCTTGTTCTTCTCCGGTAGCTTCTTCACCCACTCGTCCTCCGTTTCTGATACCTCCTCCGCTTCCGACGATTTTGATGAAACTAGCGTAATGGGTTTCCTCCGAATTGAGCAAGACGAAGAAGCAAAACTACGACATCTGGGAGCAATCGAACTTTTCCAGCTCAATATGCCAAGAGATCTGGGAGTAAACGGAAACAGAGCACTTGGAGGGATAAAGACACACTTCATGATTAAAGTTTCAGACGATTTTAGCTTCGTTCTTCTTCCTTCTATCTTCAATTTTAGCTTCTCAGACAAATTAAAATAAACGCATTATACTCGTTACTTTCTGGGCCTATGATCTAAAAGAATGAAGCCCAATTAATCTTCAACTTGATGACGTGTCACCGATCTCCTCTCTCTCTTCTTCAACCCAATTCTGAAACCTCTTTCTCTTTCTCGGTTCCATTTCGATGGCTGGAGAATTGCTGTACGCAAAAACGCAGCGTATCGTGCTACTCATCGATCTCAATCCGCTTCTTCTCGAACCCAACTCGGAGCAATATCTAGCCGTCGTAATCTCCGCCGTCGAGAAGTTTCTCTCTTTCCCTCCTCTTTCCGATTCTCTCTTCTCTTTCAAGTTCTTCTTTTCTTCTCTGTCTTCTCTCTTGTCTTCCTCCAAGCTCTCTGCACTCTCAATTTCCTCTTCTTCACTCTCATTCGACCTCCCTGCCCCTACACTCGCCTCTCTCACACGCGCCTTCGACGCTGTTAAACGATGTGAACTTCGAGCTACTTCCACCACCATGCCTCTTGGGGTTAATGTCGCTGCGTCTTTGAGACAGATCGTTTACGATTACGCTTGGGAGCCGCTTGTTCGAGACCCCGAGATAGGTATCATTCCTGGATTTACCGATGGTGCTCTCCATGTCGTTAGGTCAAATTTGGTCGTGATGCTTTCCCCAATTTCTAGGGATTTGGAATGGGTCTCTAAGTTTCTAGATGTCAACACCGGTGATGATTGTCTCAGCCACTTGGATTTGTTCAAGTCTAAGTTAAGGGAGATTTTTCACTGTGTGAATTGCTTATTCGATGATAGGGATATTCTCTTAAGCTGGATTGATGTAAGATCTGGTGATTCTTTGGTTGAAAGAAGCCATTCTGCATTGAAGTCTGGCTTTTTCGATTCTGGAATTAGAGATTTGGGTTGGGGACTTTGTTCTACGGATTCCATTGTTTTTGGTTCTTCAATCATTCCCTTTGGATTAATATATCCAACGATTTGTATTTGCCCTAAGCTATCTACTTCCCATAGATTTACTGTTCAGGCCAGTCTTGAGATTGCAGATATTAATGGGAAACCAATGGAATGCAAGTGCGGTCAGCTTGAGTTTTCTTCTTCTGAAATTTCTAGTGGGAAGAGGTGTGATGAATTCATCAACTTAGCTTGTAGGCCTGAGCATCACAAGCAGGACTCTTTAGTTGAACAATTTTGTGGCAGCATCACCAAACTTAGCATTAAGTCCTTGAAGATGTCTGATGATCTTATCGAACTTGAAAGGTATACTTCTGATACTTTTGTTGTTCGTGAAGCCTCTCAGGAACCCGACCAACATCAGGAGCAGGAGAATGGGTTTTGGCCTGATCAGGTTCTTCAGGTATTGGTTAAGGAGACAGGTGAAAAAGTCGCAAAAGGTTCATCACCTATTTGGCAGATCTTATTAAGTTATCTCTATAGGGAAGGTTACTCAGCTTTGGTATCTCTTTCAAATAGCAATGGTAGTTTCCAGACAGGGATCCTCAAGCCTTTCACTTTCTCCTCGGCTTTAATATGTGTTTTTGACAATGGAGTCTCTCCACAAACTTCGGATCATGAAGACAGCAGGAAGGAAGTCAGTTGTAGCAAACATAAAAGGAAATCGAGTAAAAAGATTCCTAGCTCACTTCTTGGGCTTAGCTATGAGGAGTTCTGCAAATCAGTTAACGATTATGGTCCGATGAATATAGAAGATGTTTATTTTTCCAAGTTTAGCAAGTTGAAGAAGTTTAAGTTTCTGAAATGTTGGATGAAACAGATTAGCAAACCCAGAGGTTGCAGCTTATCTGTGGCAAGTAATTGCCGTTCATTGGAGGGTGTGGAAGAAGATCCAATTGAAAAAAATCATAACTCCTCTGAAGAGACAGAATATGCTGTCTCTTCTTTACCTGTAACTGAGGAGGACATTGCTCTGAGTGGAAATCGAATATCTGAAAAGCATAACAATGATGCATCTGTTCATGGATCAGAGTCATCAGAGAATTTCTTCGCTAGTCTTCCTAGTAAAATCAAGCAAGGGATTGAGTCTGAGGAAATAGACTTGTCAGCTTTGGCCGAGCGGCTTGTCAAGTCCTGTGTCTTCTACTCCTCTCAAAGAGCTGAGAAGGACTATAGCTGTGAGAGCGGAACCCTCTTGTTGGTCGATGAGGAGCTAGTCAGGATGGTACTGAAAGAACCAAAAGATCTAGTTGCCCAGTTCGATAAGAAAGATTCAACATCCACATCAAGCAAACAGAAGTTTGAAGCTGCACCCAGTAGCATCGTTAGAGAGTATCCTTTTTCTTGCTGTTTGGTTCCAGTAGCCAGCTTATTCTTATGCTTTGATCTGGTATTATCTACTGATGATTTCTTTTCAGTAGTCTGAGCTGAAGTGTTTTAGCATTATGGTTCTGTTTTCTTTAATTAGCTATAAGATATGAGCTGCAGATTCTTTTTCGAATGGAGATTCTAAGATCTAAGATAGGTTTAGGAAGTGTGGTATCTATGACACAGAAGTTTGCAAAAGAGATTTGCATGCTTCTTGAAGGCATTCAGTGCAAGTTAGATGGTGGATTCTTTGGTAATTGGAGCCTTGATAAGTATGTGGACAAAACAATAAAAGCCAGGTATATATTATTTATCATTCATAGGAACGCATTATATTGTAATGTAGGTTATATATGCATTCCTGCTGATCCAGTTGATATGCCCTTTTCAGGTATCATCACATTCTTGGAGAAGCTGTGAATATAATTTATAAAGAATTGGATCTGCTTATGTTCACTGATGAGGATTATGAAGATAGTTTCATGAACAATGAAGACAGTAGTCAATCAGGGAGAGAAAGCATCCACAGCAATCTCAAGAGTAGTCAAAGAAGTAAAGATGGTCCTTGGGAGAGAAAGAAGACACATATGCAGGAAGACACAGAGGAGTGCAGAGAAGCGAAGAAAGAGGTTAAAGCACAAGAAAGGAGGGAAAGAGCAAAACGGTTCTCAAGTTTCACAAGTTGGATGCCTGATCTTTGTAGAGTTTGGGCACCGAAGCAAGCGAAGAACTCTAAAGGCAAAACGGATAAGAAACAGAGAATGGCCAAAAGGAAGAATCAGGAAAGATCAGTGGAATATGACAGAGTATGTGAGACACCAATGACTCCAGAAACCAAACGAACACGAAGTGGTAACAAAGATGAATACGAGTGTGGGAGTCTGCCTCGAAGTTCAGTACCAAAGGCATTGTTTCAGGATGATTGTTAGGTTAAGTCCCTCTCTAACTGTTTGTATATCTTAAAAAGATTTGAAAGTGACGTGCGCCAAGAGAATTGTGTATTAAACAAATTATCTGAGTGTTTATCGTTTCTTTTCTTAGGTACATGCTGATAGTTGACAGTTGAGGCTTGGGAAATAGGAATTGAATGTATCTTGATATCCATTTCCTGGATCTGAGTCCCAGAGCACACAATCAGCCATTCTAAGTGAAAATCTTGAAAAGGTATTTTAAAGCTTTATTTTGCTTTCATATACAGTAGTCTTACTTGGTTGGTGAAGGTGACAATATTTTCCGAACTTTGAAAAACCATCTCTGTGGAGTTATCTTTTCTATCAATGTAATTTCCAAGGGTTCACGAGACACTTTAGTAAGCACAAACCTGATTCCTTATGCTGCTTTCATATATTTATAGATTTTCTTCTGTCCGTTAAAGACACACTTTTTCTTGTAACCGAAGCTTAGATGGTCATCACCATTGTATGTACGTACAACTGGAAGTGAAGATTATGCTTAAAAGACATGCAATTTTAAGCCAATGCGTTACTTTATCCTTTTGTATCTTTGTGAACTCAGATTCTCAGACAAGCCCCAAGAACCCTAATGGTAATCCATCCGAATAACATGACTTTTGTATGGTAAAAGAAAGAATATCTTGTGATCATAGATTTTGGTTTCAATGCATCCTCGTGCGAGAAAGCTTAGGGTTCATCGTGGGATAAGGAAATGGCTCAGATTATATGTGGTTGACTTCCTCCTTAACCGTGTCTAAGTAGCGTCCAACACTGATTAAAAAGTCTTGTTTTTGCTGCTGCTGCGCGTGATGCACAAGAAAACGTAGAGATGACGAGATTGACTGTTCCAAAAGAGAGATGGGTTCGTGTATTTTGTTTTGCCCTTATATGAAAACTTTGGAAAGAGGGTTATTCCAGTTTGTTTGGTGTATAGATTTTGTAATAAGTGTGTGCATATACCTGTTTACTCCGTATTTATCAAAATAGCTTATTTGTTGGTTGCTAAAACCAAACTACCATGAAAAGACTTAGAGGTTTTGAAGAAGAAAGTATTTTATTTCAAGAGAAGTAAGGTGGCCTCGTGGATAGCGGGTCACCGTTACAAGAAGAGTATTGTATAAGGCTAAAGGATCCGATCCTTTTCTCTGTTCTCTTCCTCCTCCTTTTATAGGCGTTTTCCTCTTGATTAGGTCGCTCTTTCCTGCCAGTTTTCACATGATCTTTTACTAATTTGCCCTTGTCATGTTGTACTATGTCTGATTTGTTTTATCTGCGGGCGAGCAGGTCTGTCGCCTGAGTACACGTTTGTCGAGAAATCCAGATTGTTGGGTATGGGCTTTTGCCGTCTGTACATGGGTCAGGAGCCCTCCGACGTGCTTTTCTGTATGCTTCCGCCGTATTCCACAGTCTCATTCCTTGTAATCCTCGTTGCTTGTCGTGTTCTTATCTTCAGGGAGTGATGTCATTATGTCTCCTTTGTACGATCCTTCGAGGTTCCCCTTGTCTCGAGGTGGAAACTCTTTCATATATCTCGCCCCGGATTTCTATCCCGAGTTGTAGACTAAAGTTGGTCCTCGTAAATGGGCTTTGATACTCAAATGGGCCTTCTTCTCTTTTGGATCATATTTTCTTTCGGCCTTATTCTGGTGAGCCGAGACTCGATCCGAGGGTGCAAATCCCTCCTCCAACAGTTAGTCTCCCCCCTCGGTTCGATTGTTGAGAAGCAGGGCAATCGAAAAGGCAATGAGCGAGCCTCGGGGACTTGATGGTATCTTTATTACGGATGTGACTTTTACGTCTGGCGCGTGCTTTAGGGTTTTCTTTTTTGTCTTGGAAGTCTCGTTTTGCCGCCGAAACGTCCTTTCAGTTTTTCCAGGTTGTGATTACTGCTTTCGTCTTCCTATAAAAAGGGAACTTGGAGTCGTTTCAGAGTTATCTTTTGGCGAATAACAGGTATCTTCTTCCTTTTCTCTCTGTTCTTTCTCTCGGTAGGGTTTTTGTTCTTTGTTTCCTTTGCTTTCTCCTGGATCTCCGTTTGATTATGTTGGTTGGTCTCGCCGCTTTGGTATTTCTTTTTTGTTTTTCTTCTTTCTGGGAATGGTGATATCTACGCGTGGCGATTCTGCTCCCTCCTCTGTTTTCGGTGGTCTCCGGCGCTTGGTGAGGGGACCTTGCCGTGAGCCTTGCCGTCGAGACTCCCTTTTTTCCTCCGGCGTTACGCATGGTCGCGACGTAGCCGTAGATCTGTCCATAAGGAACATGGTAGGGTCGTCTCTGGTGACGTCTCAGTCTGTCCAGGTGTTGGCTGAACCGTGTGGTTTTTCGAGAGAGCTTGCGATTCTCGTTCCCAGGTCTGGTTGTCGTCCTTGGGATGCTCCTGAGGGGTTCTTTTCCGCGTTCGAGGCCTATTTTTCGAACTGTGGACTTTGGTTTCCTTTACCACGTTTCTTGGTTGACTTTTGCGAGCGCCGGCGGGTTGTTGTTGCTCAGTTGACTGCAGTCTCGTTCCGCCGTTTGGTTGGCGTCGTGATCCTTGCTTCTAGGATGGGTATGGCTGTGTCCTGTGAGTTTCTAGAAAGGGTGACGTCGGTCAATGCGAGTCCTGATCTTCCTTGGTTCCTCTCCGTCGATTTTAGACCTGGAATGAGATTGGTTACTAGGGTCGAAAGTGGGTTAGGACAGTGTTGGCGTCGTTATTTTTTTTGTAGCCCTTAGCGAGGACTCCGTTGTGGGGTCGTTTGGTTCCTTTAGGCGGTCGTTCTCCGATATTACTGGTAAAGGTCTTGTTTAGGCGTGGGTGTCTTTTGTGACCTACCTCTTGTTCTAAAATTGTGTCCTCGTCTTTTTGCAGTTAATTTTCCTTGTTCGAGTCGTTCTCCTAGTTTTGAAGCAGATCTTGCTCGTCTCCTTCGAATTCATGATCGTCGGTGGCATTCGATTTTCGACCCCTTTGTGATTAGCCAGCTTCACTCTTCTTTCCTTTCTCCTTGTAAGTTTTGATGTTTTTCTTCGTTTGTTCGCCGTTGTTGCTTTTGCTTAAGTTTTGTTGGTTCTTGGAGGTACCATGAAGATCAATCTTCTTAATGTCCCCAGCTATGCCGAGCAGAAGCGGCAAAGGATCCTTTCCGAGAGGGCGAGGCGTTCTCAAGAGATTGATTCTTCTGAGGAGGTTGCGCCTGAGGCTTCTTTGGACCCTCCTCTGGTTCCCCCGGCCTCGGAGGTTGTTCCCGAGGTGAGGCCCGATGAAGGCTTCGAATCTTCTTGTCTTATCGTTGAGGTTCCTGGCGAACCTTATGTTGTTCTTCCTTCTTCGGGGGCTGGCACCGAGGCGCGACCCATCGAGGTTGCGAAGGATACTAGTGCCTCTTCTCAACAAGTGGCGGGAGCTCTTGACGAGGAGCTTCCACTTGTTGTCGTCGTTCCCCCTCAAGGGGTTGATTCTGTTCTGGACTCGGCGGCCGGCTCTGAACGCGCTGAGAAGAGGTCAAGGGATCGGGAGGACTAGGAGGGTCATTCTGACCCTAAGAGGCCGAGGGCTACTCATGCCTTTTCCTTCCACCACGTTGACCACACTCCTCTCGTAACGAATCGAGTGAAGTGTGCGGAGTTATTCTTTAATTTGAAGCTCAACCCGCACATGCCTCGTCCGACGTTACCCGAGGATGAGGAGAATTACGAGAGGTTGTCTGCTGATGGCGTGGCGGTAATGTTCCTTTCTTTTGAAATATATAGTTTCTTATGTATTTCTCCCTTTTTTTGAGACGTGTTCTTTGTCTTGCAGTTTACCGCGAGCATCAACAACGAAATTTTGTTCCTCTGTTTGAGGCTGGAGAGAGAGCGCCGAAGGGCGGATGTGGTCAGTCTTGTGGCCAACGGCCCCAAGAAAGAGAGTGTCGCGCTGAAGGAATCCCTCGCCCGAGCCGAGGCCAAGCTGGATGGGCATCAGGTATATTTTGAACACATTGTTCTGTCGTATCAGCGAGCCTCTGATGTGAGTTTGTATCGTCAACAGAGGGCGGAGGCCGAGGTGTCGCGTCTTGCTGAAGAGAACAAGGTGCTTCAGGAGAAGCTCGTGGGGATCGGGGCTCGATCGGGGCCTTGGAGAGGGATGAGGCTCAGGAGAAGTTGAGCTCCGAGACAGACCGTCTTTGGAAGTCGAGGACGGAGTGGGATACCCGTGAGAGGAACGCGGCTGAAGCAAACCTGAAGGCGCATTTTCAGGCTCATCTCGACAAATTCCGTCGTCGAGAGCAGCTGGAAGAAGAGCGGGACTCTCTCGTGGTCTCGTATCTTCAAGCCAAGGGCGCATATGAATATTTGCGCACAAGACAGAGTTTGTGGGATGGCATTCCTTCAAACTTTATTGAGGATACGAAGAAGGACTTCGAGGAGGAGGATAGGTAGGTGAGAGCCCTTGCTCCGATAGCTACACTCTCTGCAGAAGATTGGGTAGCCCCCTCGTTGTCCGGTCGTCGTGCTTCTACCACTACGGTTACTATGTCTGAGCCTGTTCACGAAGACACGTCTGCTTGTCAGACGGGGACTTGATGTCATCTCGACTAGTGACATCAAGGGTTTGCTCGGTCAATTGAGCAAAACTCGCATTGTCCATCCCCGTCACAAGCGTCACAATGCCCTCCTTTCTCGAGGTTTTTGTCTTGATTTCTCGGCAAGGGTTGGTTTTCTTTTGTTTCTTCTTTTATTGTTTCTTGTTGTAGTTTTCTGTTTTTCTTTCCTTGTTCAGCTCTTAGTCTAGATTTCGCAGCGAAGGCAGATTTGTTGCCTCGTTAGCTTTGCGTAAGTTTTTTTTAGATTTCTCGACGAGGACGATTTTGTCATCTTGTTTAGCTTTGTGTAGCTAGTTGTTTAGATTTCTCGACGAGGATGGTTTTGCGTTGCTATTTGTTTAGATTTCTCGACGAGGGCAGTTTTATGCCTTGTGAATGAATTTTCCTTTTCTATTTTTCGTTTTGTTCATTATGTTGTGCTTTCATTACAAAGCGTTCGAATGTGCGGGGCGATCCGACTTAGTTGTGGATTCAATTGGGCCACTACACCCGATGCGAGGCGGACTCGACTTACTTCGAGGTGCAAAATAGGTTTCTGTGGGTGATCAGTCCACACGTTCGTTCGAACGTTATTTTCGTGGGTTCGATTGGGCCACGGGACTCTTCGAGAGTCCAAAGGATTTCGCGGGTCGTCCCGTTTAGTTATTCGTTTTAATTGTTGCATTCGTTTTCGCGAGGTGACTCGCTGATGCGTGTGTTTGTTGTTCAAAAGATAAGTAATATTAATAGATAAGTAGTTGTGCCTTGTAAAAGGCTGCCTACGTACCCCTAGGGGATCAAGCCAATCATAGTTCTGATTATAAAAGAAAGGATAATACGTACTTAAGGCGTTGTTTGTTGCGCCAGGTACTTCTCTGGGGTTCCTTGTTGTTTCCGTTGGTTCATCGTCGTCATTGTTGTCTTCGTTCACCGAGGGGTTGCGTAACTTGAGTTCAGCAATGAAGCAGGCTCGTGCCATTCCCTGGTCGCCTCGTACCGCTTGTATGCTTGATGGCGTCGCGAATTTTAAGCACTAGTGATACGTAGAAGGATTTGCTTCCATTGAGTGGAGCCATGGGGTTCCGAGGATGGCATTGTAGATGGCTGGTCGATCGATGATAACGAACTTGACCAACTTGGTGACACCAGCGAGGTGCACTGGGAGCCTTACTGATCCGATTGCTGTTGTGGTTTCGCCGTTAAATCCTGTTAGGGGTTTGGAGGAGGGTTTGATGTCGCAGTCCTTCAGTTCCATCCTTTGAAGGGTTTCCTTGAAGATTAGGTCGACCGAGCTCCTTGTGTCGATGAGGACACAGGTTACTTCGCAATCTGCCATCATGACCTCGATTACAAGAGGGTCGATATGGGGTTGGTCGAGTCCTGCGACGTCCTCGTTACTGAAGAATATGTCCTGCCGTCTGGTCTTGGTGGGGTCGATCGGCTGCCCCCATTGGAATGCGGCTACTAAGCGGCTACTAAGCGGCGTTTATACTTTTTGATGGATCGGACGGAGTCGTTGCATGACATCAGGCCACCCATAATCATATTGATGCGGCGTCGGGCGGTTAGTGGGGGTCCGCGGGCAGTCTCGCTGGGCCGTTGTTACAAGGTGGGCCTGGTAGTTGTTCCTGCTGGAGTTCGTTGCGGTTGGCCTCGTTCGGGCGCTTGTATGTGTTTTTTGCGCGATCAGCAAACGTCGCGTTCCTAGGGCATACCTCGATTTCGCCGTTCCGATATTTCATGAGCAGGATATCATTCAGATGCCGACATTCTTCTATCGAGTTTCCATACTTGTTGTGGAACTCGCAGTATTGGGAGTGGTCCTGATCGTTTGCTTTTGGGTTTTTGGTTCCGGGTGATTTGGTGGGTTGGCTATCACTGGCTGCGTACACCATCGCCTTCTTGTCCTTCAAGTAGTCCTTGTCGAGATGCTGACGAGGCTCCACGTACTCTTCCTTCGACTTTTCTTTGGCTACGACTCCCTTCGCTCCAAGGTGCTTCTTCTTCATTAGCGCTTTTTCTTCCTCGACCTCGATGAATAGCGTGGCCCGGTGGAGTGCGTCCTCTAGTGTTTGGGGCCTGTTGATTTTTTAGGTCGTCCTTGAAGGCGAACTCGTACCATATCGCGTTGCAGAGGGCGGGGAGTGCGGCTTCGTCCGTCACAGTCACCCTTGAGGCGACTTCTTTAAACCGTTTTATGAAGTCTCGCAAGGTTTCTGTGGGTCCTTGGGCCAGAGCCCACATATCAGCGGTTGAGGACCCTTGTCGAATGAGCAAAGAATAATGTTTCAGGAAGGCCGTCGAAAGTTGTCGGAAGCTGTCGATAGAGTTTGCTTTAAGCCGGCAAAACCACGTCAAGGCCTCGTCCTCCAGGTTTTCAGCGAAGAGCTGACAGTATCCCGCGTCGTGTTCTTCGGGGGAGAAGCGCGCTCGTGCCATTGCTATTGTGAAGGCCGTTAAGTGCTTGCTCGAATCCGTGGTCCCTCCGTATTTAGGGATCTTTATTTTCCCAGGCTCCGGGACGTGGAAACGAGTGATTCGTTCCGTGAAGGGCACGTTTTGGGCTTCTCGTAAGACGCGGTCGATTTCTGGGGTGGAGCTTATCGCCTGGTGGACTTTCGAGTTGATATCCTGCAGTTTTTGTTTCATGAGTTCCAACTCGTCGTCTTTGTCCACGAAAGGGTTTTGCGGCCGCGCGTCGTGCTGAAGCAGACGGCTTGACGGCGGGTTAGCTGGTGATTCTTGGGGGCTTTCTTCGAAAAGGTTTCTCTGGAGTCTGTTGGTGATTCCTTGGGGTGCTTCTCGTGATGCAGAAGGTCCGGGTCTCGTTGGAGCTTGGCAGTAGAACATAGGTGAGGCGGTTATAGCATCGAACCTGGCGTCAGTTGTTCTAGCCAACTCATCGATCTTTCTGAGTACCGTGTCCCAGATCTAGGGAGCGTTGTTGAGACTGGGAGGGGGTTGCTTGTCTCCGATCTGCGGTTGGTTCCTCACTTCGACGATGCCGGATTCTGGGGTTCTGTCCATCTGGGGCTGGGCATCGCGGTTCAGGTCTCTTATGGGACGGTTTTCTGTGGCTTTTCCTTTCGGTTGGGTCGGCGTAGCTTCAGCTGTCGAGCTTTGGGGCATTTGAGCCAAGGGGTCTGCTACTTCCGTTGTTTCCTAGGGCGTCGGATTTGTTGCCGCGGATGGCGTTTTGGTCGTCTTTGTTCCTTTTGCTGGTTGATCTTCCATTGTTTCAGTTGCTTTTTCTTCAATCGATCCCCACAGATGGCGCCAAATGTTGGTTGCTAAAACCAAACTACGATGAAAAGACTTAGAGGTTTTGAAGAAGAAAGTAATTTATTTCAAGAGAAGAAAGGTGGCCTCGTGGATAGCGAGATCACCGTTACAAGAAGAGTATTATATAAGCTAAAGGATCTGATGCAACCCAAGATCTCTTAAACTGGAAAACAGAACCTTTCGGAACTGAATTTAGAAGCAGGATCTGCGAAAGACCTAGGTCGAATTCGATG
>OVAN01008738.1:388-17798 GCA_900406275.1 Anastatica hierochuntica | reverse complement strand
TGCTTATTTACAACCTAAATATGAATGAAAACTAAACTAAAACACACTAAATATGCATGAAATTGTATGTACATCATTTTCCCGCACCTTTGTCCTTGGTGTTATCGAACACACTTGTAAGGACCCAATCCCCCTGTTGGAAAGTTCGTGTTCTGACCTTTCTATTATAACACCTGACTACTTCTTGTTGGTAACACAAATTTTGCACCATGGCTGCTTCCCTCCTTTCCTAGACTAGGTCAAAATCTAGGGCCATCAAGTCATTATTGGTTTCTTCATCACGACAAAGGGTCCTAGCATTCCTCACACTTATCTCTGTAGGAATAACCGCTTTCGTGCCATAGACCATGAAGTAGGGGGTTTCGTCAGTGGCTGACTTGGTGATCGTTCGATATGCGCATAGTACACCAGGGAGCTCATCGACCCAAAGTCCTTTTTTTGCGTCTAGCTTCTTTTCTTACATGTTGATGATTGTCTTGTTGGTTGATTTGGCTTGGCCATTTAACTTAGGATGACGAGGTGTGGTGAAGCTAAGCTTAATTTCCCATGTTTTATAAAATCTTTAAAATTATTGCTTGTGAATTGGGGCTTGTTGTCTGTGACAATCTCGTGGGGAACCCCAAATCTGCAAATGATTCTTTTCCGTAGAAAGTTTCATATTTGGACATTTGTGACTTGGCTCAACGCTTCTGCTTCTACCCACTTGAAGATGTAATACGTCATTAACCACAAGAAAACCTTCTGCGCAGGTGCCTTGGGGAATTTTCTGACAATATTCGTGCCCCACATTGCAAAGGGCCATGACGCACTTATTGGTTTTAGATTATCTGGGGGAAGCTTGATACCTGAGCATTTACTTGACATTGTTTGCAATTACGTGCATTAAGCTTTGCAACATTGGCCAACGTTGGCTAGTTATAGTCGGCACCTTTCACTCTTAGCGCAAGGTTTCTGCTCCCCCTGAGTATGATCGCCATGTGCCTTTGTGGAGTTTCTCCAATATGAGTCTCGCTTCGTGCCACCCAAGACATCTTAGCAATGGTCCCCTAAGGATCCTCGATAAAGGGTTTCCTCAACTAAGTAATACCTTGCTGCTTGTCATTTGATCTTAACGCATTCCGTTTTTAGGCTAGGTACTATACCCTACGATAGGTGTTCTCCGACCGTACGTTAGCTTGGGTGACCTTAAGGTCGCTCCGTCTTCCACTCATGCATCTGCTACGAGCACCTCTTTAGCATTGGCAGGCGATTATAACATTAGCAAGGGGATGTCCAACTTTTTGGTGCTCTGCAACGTTGACCCTAGGTTAGCCAAGGCATCCGCCTGACTATTTTCTTCTCGAGGGATTTGTTGCAATTTGCAATCTTTAAAGCTGGCTACGAGCTCTTAGCTAACCCCAGATATATGGCCACGGTGACATCCCTAGCTTGGTAATCCCTTGGATTTGGTTGACTATCAATTGCGAGACGTTGTGGACCACAATTTTCCAGGCTCCTAACTCCTTGGCCAAAGTGAGTCCAGCTATAAGAGCTTTGTATTTCGCTTCGTTGTTTGTAGCCTTGATTTCGCACCGAACTTCTCGTGATGCCATTTCGCCATGGGGTGAAGCCAATATGATTCCTAGTCCTATTCCCCTACGTTGCTAGAATTGTCTACATGCAATTTCCATTCCCCGTTGGAGGCCATGTTTTGGAGGGTTTGGATTTCTTCCTTGACCAACGACTCCATAGTGGGTGCAAATTCTGCTATCAAATCTGCCAACACCTCAGTTTTTATGGCGATGGCTGGTCTAAAGATCACGTCGTATTCTCCCAGCTCCACTGTCTATTTGGCCAATCTTCTTAACACTTCAAGCTTGTGTAGGACGGCCTTGATGGGGGACGAGGTTACTAGCACGATCGGATGTGCTTTAAAATATGACCTTAATTTTCGAGCAGCTATAACCATGGCCAGTGCTAACTTTTCCAGGTGACTATATTGTGTCTCCGCATCCAGAAGCGACTAGCTTACGTAATACACGAGGAGTTGTATGGCGTCTTCTTCCCTTATGAGGACATCAATGACAACATAGTCGGAAATGGCTAAGTATAACAATAGTTCTTCTCTATCTTTCGGCTTAGAGAGTAATGGCGACACATACATGTAGTCTTTTAAGGCCTCCAAGGCTTCCTTGCATTTTTCCTCCCACATGAACTCTTTTCTCTTTTTGAGGCTTCAAAGAAAGGATGTGAATTGTTTGATAGCCTTGATATGAACCTACTAAGAGCCACCATTCTTCATGTCAGCTTCTGGATATCCGTGGGAGCTTGCGGCATGGGAATTCCTTGGATAACCATAATTTGTTCCAGATTAGCTTCAGTTTCTTTGTTCATGACGATGTAGCGTAGGAATTGTCTAGAGCTAACGCCAAAGGAGCATATAGATGAGTTGAGATTCATCTTGTACTTTCGGAGAGTGTCGAAGGTCTGATGGAGGTGTAAGATATGATCCTCAACTAGCAAGGATTTCACTAGCATATTGTTTATGTACACTTCCATGGTATGACCAGTGTACTCTGCGAACAACTGGTTTACTAGCCTTTGGTAAGTGGACCCTGCATTCTTGAGACCAAAAGGCGTGACCTTGTAACACTAAATCCCTTGGTACGTCATAAAGGTCATCTTTTCCTGGTAGCTTGGGTGCATTCGTATTTTGTTGTATCCGCTAAATGCATCCATGAAACTCATGAGTTGGTGCCCTGCGGTAGCGTCTACTAGCTTATCGATGTGTGGTAGAGGAAAAGGATCATTAGGACAAGCTTTGTTGAGGTTTCTTAAGTCAATGCAAACCCTCCATTTCCCACTCTTCTTCTTTACCACTATGACATTAGCTAACCATTTCGAGTATTGCACTTCTCTTATAAATCTAGCTTCAAGGAGGTTGTTTACTTCCTTATTAACGATATTGTCTCTCTCTGGAGCGAATTTCCTCTGCTTCTGCTCATGGGTGGATGATCTGGGTCAACCAGTAACATGTGTGATATGATACTAGGGTCGATCCCTGGCATGTCTGCATGTGACCAGGCAAAGCATTCTTGGTTCGATCGAACGAAACCTACGAACCTTTCCTTAAAATCCATGGGGAGGCGTGAACCGATCTTCAGTTTCCTGCTAAGGGTCCCCTTCTAACAAAGGAATTCCGTCCAATTTTTCGATCTTAGGCTCTTCATCAGTACCTGCCTTGGGTAAAGCCAGGTTCGGGGGATATGGCTTACTTTTCAGAATGATCTCATAGCACGATCGAGCGCCCAGTTGTTCGCCTCTGATTTCCTTGATGCCTAGAGCACGTGAAATTTCATGACTTGATGCAGCATGATGGGTATGCCTCCCATGAAATGAATCCATGGCCTTCCCATGATGGCGTTGTATTCCAATGGGCAATCCATGATGGCAAATCTGATTTGCCTATGGACTTTCGCACCCCATACACCTAGGGTGACTTTACTAAGGGTTGGGGTCGTCTCTCCACTAAACTCAATTAGAACGCTAGTTCTCCGTATGAGACTTGACTCCATAATCCCTACGTCTGCCATAGTTCTTGCGAAAAGGATGTTGACCAAGCTTCCACTATCGATTAGAATCCGTCTAACGATGCAATGAGCTATGGTTAAGGACACTACTAAGGCGCCATGATGGATAGGTTCTCCCCCGCTACCTTCGTGGGGAGCGAAGCTGAATCGAGCCATGGGCAGTGCTTTGCTTTTGGCCTTTCTCGAGACCTAGAGGATTCCTTGTGGGGAAGAGTTCCATGTCTTTGCCCGATCCTCAGTACCTAGGAATCCTCCTCATATATGGTTAATCACCCTGGTATGCCTAGGTGATTCTGGTGTTAGTTCTTTCGGGGGCTCTGAGTGCTGAGATTGGCAATGTTGGGCTACTTCAGCGCTTCTCCTAACAAGGAAGTCATTAAGAAGGCCCTTATTTAGGAGATCCCTTACTTCCTCCCATAGCAGAGCATAGTTTTCTGTAGGGTGATCATAGTCTAGATGAAAATCGCACCACTCAAAATTGCTAGCGTTGGTATACACGGACGTTCGTGGCCTTGGTGGCCATGTTACATCATTGGTTAAGCGCCTTAGCTCTCCAGCTCTCCGACGATGTCTGTTGGTACCATAGTAAGAATGTCCTTTATTGGCTTGGGTAATGTTATAAGTTCGCCCTCATCGACCATAGTCATGGTCTTTATCCAAGGGTTAGTTGAACCCTTGGTGTTTCCTCAAGCGCCTGGCTGACCTTGGGCCAAATTCTTTTTTTGTTGAGGGCTTTCTCTTGCATATGAACTTTTGGTCTAGTCTTTGGGGCCGTTTTGGCTCAATGAGCGAGATTTTCCTCCCACGTGATATGCGCCCAGACCCTGGAAAAGACATCCTCCATGGTGTGGTAGGGATACTTGGTGAGTGCCTTGTAGAGATCGCCATTGTTTAGTAATCCTGGCTGAAGGCAGAGATAGCAGTTGAGATTACACAGTTAGGAACTGACACCTTCTCTTTGTTGAAGCGATGGACGTACTCTTTAAGGCTTTCACCTTCGCGTTGCTTTATGCGGTAGAGGTGCGCCTTAGGGTGCGGCTGCTAGCAAATTGCTCGATGAGGCGATCCGTTAGCATCGCAAAGGAGTCTTTGGAGCCATTAGCTAGGTCAGAGTACCATAGCAGTGATGATCCTGTGAGACTTGCTCCAAACCCTTTGCACATGCACACTTCTATGTGCTCATGACTTATGGACATAGTGAGAAGCCACTGGCGGTACAGTGAGATATATGTGTCGGGATCTGAGGTCCCATCGTACACCGACACGAATGGCAAAGCTAACCTGCAAGGGATTTTCTAAGGTCGATGGCGTCGGCAAAGAGTGTGTCCACGTAGGAATTGGGGGTTCTCTTGATAATCGGTGGGGCTCCCCCTGGCAGGAATTTGATCATGTTCTCCATGGCTTCAAGGCTTCCCATTAGCAGGGCTTCCAAGCCAGCTACCTTGTTACCGTTTCCTTCATGAGGTTTACTAAGGTGGCTTCGCTGGTAAGAGCAATGGATTCGGGTAAACCCTGAGCTTGGATTTTGATGTGCTCGTGCCTCTCTAGCGATTTTTGTTAGTGTTTCATCTAGCGGTTGCAACGATGAGATGCTTCTCTTGAACTTGACGCGTCTCTCAACGTCGTCATCGATGTATGATGTTTGAACATCTCTTTATGCCGTCAAAGCCATGAGAGTTACATTTTCGTCCTCTAGCTCTTTCAATCGGGCTTCGTTCTCTTGTATCTTTGTTGCGATCGCCTCGTATTGTTAAAGTTCGCGAGTGTTGCATTGTCTGTTGTTGCCTCGAGTGCAACTTCTTTGGTTTGCTCTGTGACTGCATCTTTTGACGTGGATTCATGACTCTTGCTCTTCTCTGGTTCAACAGAGTCGCTCGATTCACTCATATTTTCTTTTGTTCTTATTGAAATCTCTTCCCTCCTGCATGCATCAAACTGTGTAAGAGTTTTTTGAGTGATTCTTTGTAGGAGAGAGAACAAGAACAAAAGAATGCAAAAGATCCTTTATTGAAGTTTTAAAGAACTCAATTACAATGAGTGTTATTAGGGTGGTCTAAGTCAAATCCTTGAATTAGGGTTCTTTCTTTTGTATTTATACTATTCGAATAAGAGTATTCCATATCTTTTATGGATAACTTCTCGTTTCGAGTCTATCTATACAATAGAGAAATATTTCCATAAATTTATAAGGCAGTTGTCTATATCTCTAAGATTCAAACTGTATAATGGGAAATATTCGCTCAGCTTTAGCTCACCTTGGCGTGGCTACGTGCCCTTGGCTAAGGCTTTGGTAAGCACATTCAATCAAGGGGGTTATCTATGAGCTCATGATCTAGCTAAAACTAGGCTCTAAGGGAATAGAATTACCTCAACAGAGTTTTGTTCCCACAATCCTCTATTTCTTTAATTTCACGTTCTTGGAACATTAAAGCAGATTGTTTAACACTTGCTACTATTCTTGCATCAGAAAGATATCATTAATAAACTTTATCCCTCCATATTGGATTACCAATTATGGAGTTTTCTAATAATTAAGTGAATTGATTGGAAAAAGAATGTACATTTTCTTTAAATCAAAATAACATGATTTTAAATACTTTCATGTGTTTTTTGTTAGGTAAAAATTCTATTTGAATTTTTTTTTATTTCTCAATCTAATTTTTTTTCAATTTATTTTTTTCCTTGTTTTCCTTTTTTCTGTTTTAAAAATTGTTTTATATTTCCTTTTTCCTAAATTTCTTTCTATTTTTAGGTTTCCTTCTTTTTTATTAAAAAATCATTTAAAAAGTTTCTTCTTTTAAAATTATTTTTCTAATTTTTCTAAATTCGCTTCTATCCTTTTTGTTTAGTTTTTCTCTTTCCAAATTTGACATTTTCATTATAAGAATATTTTTAAAATTTGGTTTAACTATTTTTAATAAATTTGTTGATCAAAGATTTTTTTTTCTGAAATTTAATTTTAAATAATTAAGGTTACCAAAGAGGAAATGTGTTATACAAGGAGGTACAAATTAAAAGGATTTGAAACTTGTATGTGAAGGGAAGTTCACTTTTCAGAGGCAATCAGCCACTTGGTTAGATTCTCAGCGAATCCACATGGTGAAAATTTGGTTAGATTTGGTTAGATTTTGGAGAAATGAATCGTGCTAGCCAGCCTTGTATGTCGCATATCAAATTGTAATGTTGAAAATTGATATCTTCTCCGTTGACCAACTTGACAACTCATTTATTATCACCTTCAATGTTATCCCTATCCATATTTATTGAATTGATATTAGTAAGGCTTGGAGATCTGCTTCAAGAACGTCCTCACAAACATGTCTAATAGCATGACCTAACTCCAGATATGCGCCATTTGCATCTCGACAAATCAAACCTACCATTGATTGGCATTGCCCCCGGAATCTTGCATCAAAGTTACATTTAATGAATCTTGGAGGAGGATTGGTCCAAGTAGAATGAGTTGACGGTGCGACAATCGCATTCTTGACTGGATTGAAGCTATTCAAAAATTCTTCCGCATCATGTAAAATAAGTCGAATGTCTTTATCCCATTGGCTTAGTTTTTTCTTATAGACCAATAGGTTTCTGCTCTTCCAGATCCGCCAGAGTGCCAAACAATGCAACCATAAATTACTATGGTCGTTTATGATTGTCGCTAGTTTGTCTTCAAAAGATGAAATAGGATCGAATATCATGGGATAAGTGAAGTGAATTCCACGCCATATAGCAGATGCATAAGTGCATGTGAAGAACATGTGGTCGAGAGTCTCCTCTTCTTAACCACAGTGTTTACAGATGATGTCCATTTGAATGCGTCTTCATCTTAATATAGACCCAACAGATAATGCATAAGAAAGTGCTCGCTAAAGGAAATGTCTGAGTTTCAGTGCTATTTTTAATTTGCAAATCGCTTCTTTAAGGTTAGATCTTCCTAGCATACGTATAATGTTCCCACCATTTATTTGTTCTGCAAGTCGAACCGCCTTCTTGACAGTATATATACCTTGCGGAGTGTAGACCCACCCTGCTAAATCCCTATTCGAGTAGTGACTGAGACGAATAACCTTAATGATTTCCACATCCTCGGCTATAAAAGTTGCCTCAAGTTTATTGTAATCCCAACTTGATGTTAGAGGAGATATTACGTCTTCCACCAAAATGGCATCCGTAATGGATCCAAAGATCTGCGAGGTGGGCGAGGTGGCAACACAGGAAGCAAGTTGTTCGACCAAATTTTCGTATTTCATATGTTCCCTATGACAACACGCATACCTTGTTTCAACAAGTTCCGCCCTTCTAGCAATGAGCGCCAAATAAACGAAGGTTTGGAGCCAGGCTTGGCATCCAAGAGAGGTCCTTCATATTAACAATCATTTAATATTTAACTTTTTAAACTCCTTTTAAACTTTTAACTTCAGGATGGAAGATATTTTTGTAACAATCATTTTTAACTTTTAAACTCTTTTGTATTTACATCATATTTAATATTTAAATCAATATAAAAGACTAAATATTCACATGTTGATGTTTTTTTGCACCTAGACATTAATGCTTGTATGTTTATTTAAGTTTCTTTTAATATATGTTGATTATTAAAAAAATTAGGGTGTAAAAATTTGAAATTTTGTGTCATTCAAACAAAATTTTTAAAAAAAAGATCAAAATCCAGTACTTTTGAAATGCTGATTTTATTATGTACATTCAAATCTGTGATAAATAAAAAATAAAAAAAATAAAAAATATGTACATTCAAATCTATTGGTACTAAAAATATTTTACATTGTGAAATTTAAGTGATTTTAGTTGAGTTTATCTTTAATACTAGATTAAATACACTCCTTGAATAAAATATTGTATGCATATGAAGCAAATCCCATAATAGTCTCATACACTGCATCATTGATAATTGCAGTCCCCCATTGGTTTGCTTTATTTGTCAATCAGTTGAAATTAAATTCCATTTAATTATTATAACAAATTGCAAACAATTTTCAACCACACTTAAAAAGCCATCATGTTTTAAACATGCATAGCTGTACGTGGACTTGTTGGTGGCCAATGGTCATAGTACATTAGTCGCCTCTTTGTGGTTCTGTCTCGAGGTGTCGACCCCATTTCCAAAAATGTGGGGATTCAATATTCAATAATGTAGTGATTGACAGTATAGCGAACGTCATCAATGTTATGATTATTTGTGTTCTGTTCTACTTCGTTTAGATCCAAACTTTTTCGGTCCACATTCATTTGGTAATTAATTGGATGTCTGTTTTTTTTTTTTCTTTTTAACATCTTTCTTTTGATTAAGAATCAGCAAATAGCAAATTGTCAATACAATATGGAACGAAATTGTAAACTTGAAAGAGAGTATTGTTTGGTAAATTGGTTTTAGCCAAGCGATCCGCTATTTGATTGTTGCTTCTTGATGTCCACTTGATGATCACTTCATGAAACTTCGTTTTCCATTTTTGAAAATCTCTGAACCAATTGTGATGTGTAAAAGTGATTGTCTTCCCTGTTAGAATGGATTCGAGATTCTTACTATCTCCTTCAAGAATCACGTTTCTATAGCCCTTTACCCAAGCTTGTTGCATCGTAAGAAGGAGAGCTTGAAACTCTGGCTCTAAAGCATCGGTACATGAATTTCCTTTAGCGTGACCTGATTCTTTGTATATCCCATTCCAATCCCGTATGATCCAACCAATACGCGAAGATCTGCCTTGGACAAACGTACCATCATAATTACATTTCAAAAACCCGTATTGCGGCCTCTGCCATTTTGTTTCTGCATGGAGATTTTGTTTGACGTGCATTTGAGTCCGTGTATGGTCATTGGCATTGCTCCATTCTTCTGCATCCTGCACAACCAAACGAATATCCTCTCTCCATGTGCTAGACTGCTTTTCATATATGAGTCGATTGCGACTTTTCCAAAGCCGCCAAAGTATCCATAGTGGTTTTTGTTGAGCTAATGGGGAGGTTTCTTTTCGGTGGTGATACCGGAATAATTAAATTTGGATATTTGATCGAGTATCAGTAAGTGTCAAAAACAATTAAACAAACTTTAAAATTTTTATATTTCTTTCTTAGCTTACAAAATTTTTAATAGAGATAATAATTATACAACTTATATAAAATTTATTATAATTTATATGTACATCTATACTGCAATAGTTAGGATATCCCACCTTTTATAATTTTAGTATTTGTGTTTTGCCTTACTTTTTGTGGATATTGATTTACTCTAAATATTGTGAAGATCTAGATTTCTTTTAAAAAGAATCAATTCGTCCTTTAGTAATGTGTTTAGTCTAATATTTTTTTTGTGGATTGTATGCTTCATTGAATAGATTCTCGCTGGATTCATCCTTTTGAGCGTCGCCGGTCGTGTTGGATTCGTGCTAAAGAGCGACCGTCTTGTTGGATTCGTGTCTTTTAGCTTGGTCGGAGACTAGGATTTGTGCTCTGAAACGTCGTCCCTTTTGCGTTTGTTTGCAATCTTTTTCTTTCTTGGATCTTAGTATGTGTATGTATATGTTTAGTTATTTTCTGGATATCTCTGTCAAAAATGAAAATTGGTAATAAATCTTAACATTTAAAACAAAACAAAAAAAGTCACAAAAACTTTTGTCCTGTGTTTAAAAATGTCCAAATAGTAGGCCCGTCAGATAAAATAACAAAATAAAAAAAAAAAACATGCATAACTTTTTACGTAGAGGATAAACTTAGCTTCAATATTTTACAACACTCATTTATTTTCACACGTTTCAGATAACTATTTTGTTCTTTTCTCTTGTACTAGTTTAAGATAAAACTAATTTTAATCAGACAACGGTGTCACATGTTTTCTTTATATATGTCGAACATCCCCAATCACGGACTATCAACTTTTTATATTGAGTAAAATTCATAGGATGAAATTTCTTCTTCTCCTCCAATGATTGAGGAAGTCTCCAAAGACTCAAAGCTCTGGCATATCTCAATTCTATAGATTTTCCTTTAATTATAAAATTTCTTTTGAAAGAGACAGAATCCTACTAGCTATTAAGTCAATAATACATGAATATATATTTATTTATTTACGCAAATATTTCTTTGCAGATAGTAGAAGAAGAAGAAAAAGATAAAGAGAAACAAGATCCGAGCTTGAACGGCGAATTCATTAGTCTTTAGAATCATCAAAAAAGATGGGATTTTGGTCATTGTTGGAGGTGGCATCAATGCCAGTGATTCAAGTTCTCATCATAAGTCTTGTGGGAGCTTTCTTAGCCACTGATCGCTGCAAGCTCTTCCCCATGGAAGCTCGGAACTCCATGAACAAGGTGAATCATCATTCTTGACTTTTGGATCTCTTAAAAAAAACATATCAAAGAAATCTAAATGAATTTCAAAATGTTTGTTTTTGATAAGCATGAATTTCAAAAATGTTAGGTGGTGTTTGTATTATTTGCACCGGCTCTCATGTTTGCCAATCTAGCCAAGACTGTTACGCTACAAGACATTATCTCATGGTAAAAAAAAAAAGAAAATCTCATATGTTTTTAATTTTAATCATATAAAGAATATCATCATTAATTAAAAAAAGGTGAAAAATAAAAGATGTTTTCAAATGTAATTTTTTTGTAAGGTGGTTTATGCCAGTGAACATGGGACTTACATTCTTAATCGGAGGAATGCTTGGGTGGATGGTTGTTAAAATTCTGAAACCACCTCCTTATCTTGAAGGTCTTATTGTTGCAGCTTGTTCTTCAGGTATCACCACAAATTATATAAACCTTGTGAAAAGGTTGAATCGAACCTGGGGTTGATTAAACAACTAGGACAGACTTAACCACTATACCATGTTAGATATTAGTATTTAGTTGATTTGTTTCTCATATAAGAAACTCAATTTTGGTTTGAAAAGGCAATATGGGAAATCTACCAATCATACTAGTCCCAGCGATCTGCGACGAGGATAAGAGCCCTTTTGGTAACCGGAATGTATGCAGAACCATGGGGCTCTCGTACGCATCTTTCTCCATGGCGGTATGTAATGTTAATTAACATTCTTCTTATGTTTTAGGTATGTAAAAAGAGATATAAAACAGAACTAAGAAAACGAATCTTGTTTGCAGCTAGGGGGTTTCTTCATATGGACTTACACGTTTCGGCTTGTAAAAGGATCCGCAATGAGGTTTAAAGCCATAGAAGAATCTGAGAACGCAACAACTAAATCATCCAACAGTATTGACTTAGAGGCTGATCAAAAGACTCAACTTCTCAGTGAAAACAAGGAAACAAAAGTGGTTAAGGAAGAGAGTTGTGGGTTTTGGAGAAAATGTGTAAACTTCCTTCATGAGATATTGGAGGAGCTTCTTGCACCGCCTTCACTTGGTGCAGTAAGTCAAAATTTACAATACTAAAACACTGATGAATATAACCAAATAATGAAGTGAATCCTTTAATCAATGAGAATATGTTTTTGATGATTTCAGATTATCGGTTTCGTCTTCGGTGCAGTTGAATGGCTAAGAAATCTTATCATAGGTGATAATGCTCCTTTACGAATAATCCAAAGCACAGCAAAACTTCTTGGGTACTTACAACAATCACCTCTTGAACATTTTCATACATATATCTTAAGTTACTAACTTAACCGAATTTTTCCAGAGATGGGACTATTCCTTGTATGACAATTATTCTAGGAGGCAACCTCATACAAGGTAAAATCCCCCAATCAACTTCTCAGATTTCACTCTCAAGTCAGAGAACAAAACTTATATGAACTTACAGTGGTTCAATTAATCGAGCAGGTTTACGTTCATCAGCGGTTAAACCGTTGGTTATACTAGGAATAGTGTGTGTTCGCTACATAATTCTCCCGATCATCGGTATAGGCATTGTCAAAACAGCTGCAAACCTCGGATTACTACCAGTGGATCCTTTGTTTCAGTATGTTCTGATGCTTCAATTCACCCTTCCGCCTGCCATGAATATCGGTTAGTGATAAAATTCATCAAAGTGACTTCTTTGCAAAACTAGATAATATCTATTTTCTTAAAAAAAATGATACTATTAACAAGAAATGAACAATTGTGAAACTATTTCAGGCACAATGACACAGCTGTATAATGTCGGGCAAGACGAATGCTCAGTGCTCATGCTTTGGACATATTTGATTGCGATACTGGCCCTCACTGTTTGGTCCACCATCTTCCTTCATTTGTTAGTTTAGGGAACGTGCAATGATGTGAGTACAACAAGATTCTATCATCTCTCTCTCTCTGCTACTACAGATAGAGACCGTTCTTCTTTTTTGTCTATCAACTATAATTTGATCATCATTTATAGATATTTTCCCGGTTGCGTTTGTATATTTTTGCAAGTGATATTCAGAGTATTAACCCTAAACTAAACACTCCAAGTGCACATCAAAACATTACAGTAAGAAAAGGGGGTGAATCCATAAAGAACAAGAACAGCTACACAGTACGACTTTGAGTTCAGATTAAGTTAGAAAATATAAAGATTGTTATTGTTTCCAATTATCAATAAAAACAAGAAAATAAGTAAAAATGTATAAACTATGAAATGATAACGTCAGTAGAGGAATTTACACTAAATCATACAATGAATGCAAACAGTTTATCAGGGAATCAATCAAACACAATTCTAGAACTCACAATACAATTGTATAATTTTTCCACTCTGGTGACTCTAATTACCATGTCCAACAACCCGATGAACTAACTATCTTTGAATCTACGATAAGTTCCCAAAGAACCTTAACATCAACTCGCACGCTAATGATACTTTGCTCACAAGAATTACTTTCAAGCAATTAAATCAATTCTTGTTGTATTCAATTAACCTAAGATTATTAACTAAGTGATCAATCAATTTTAGACATTAAGAATAATCCAAGCGAAGAATCTAATGATAAGTATGTAGAGATATTAAGATATTCTTTAAAATATATTGATATCTTTTGAGAATGTGTATCATATCTTATGGTTACCTTAGCTTTAGGAACTAATACTTGTATATCTTGTAACGTGTTCTCAACCTATAATCTATCAATAAACACTTACATTCACATGGTATCAGAGCAGAGATCTGCGTGAACCTGTTCTTCGTTTTCTTTTTCTTTTCGTTTCCTGTGTACCAAGATGTCAGATTCTTCTGCCTCATCTTCATCTCCTCTCACAAACCCTTCTGCAGTCATTGTGAATCCACAAGACATGCACAATCCAATCCTCGCAATTAACATGAGTGTTGTGACTCGTTTAACGACGTCAAACTACATTACTTGGAGCTTACAAGTATCTCTTTTTCTCGATGGTCATGATCTTCTGTGCTACATCAGCGATGATGCAGAGATCCCGCCTCCCACCCTTCAGATCAACAATCTGACCACACCGGATCCAGCCTACAAGGCTTGGCTTCGACAAGACAAATTCATCTTTGAAGCACTGCTAGGATCGGTCACTGTGTCTCTGCAGCCTATGATCTCCACTGCCACGACGTCTCTAGAAGCGTGGAACACACTGAAATCAATGGGTTGGCCATCACGTGGACATATGAAGCAAATCAAAGAGCAGCTGAAGAAGAACACAAAAGGAGGCCGCTCAATTGATGAGTATATGCAATTTGTTAAGACAAAGGCGGATCAACTAGCCTGGCTTGGTAAGTCTCTTGATCATGAGGATGTTATTGAATATATACTTGATGGTCTTGATGATGAATACAAAGGAGTTGTTGAGCAAATCAGTGGAAGGGATAAACCACCTACGTTTGATGAGCTTCGTAATAAACTTGTAAGCAGAGAGGCTACGATTCTCTGTTTTCAACCTGTCTCCACTTTTCCGATTACGGCAAACGCCACGGTGACCAAGCCAAAGTTCAATTTTCGGCATCACCAAACTCCAATGAAAATAGAGCTTCGTCTCCAGCCTATGGTCATCGACCATTCACTTCACGAGCTCCTAAGCCGTATTTTGGAAAATGTCAAGCTTGTGGAGTGAAAGGGCACATTCGTATTGTTGCTCATGACTCTTCCATGATGATGCCACCGCCTCTGATGCCTTGGCAACCTCGTGCTCACTTCACGAATGTATCACACCAGCAAGAGTCTCCGTCATGGATCCTTGACTCAGGGGCCTCTCATCATGTTACCTCCGACTTGAGCAACCTGGCCTTACACGCACCATATCAAGGAAATGAAGTTGTTGTTCTTGGGGACGGGTCGGTTCATGCCATTACTCACACTGGTTTTACATCACTATCTCTCTCCTCTCGTCCACTTTTGCTCAATAATGTGCTTTATACTCCTCATATTGAGAATAATCTTATGTCGGTTCGTCAAACGTGTGCTGACAATGGTGTGTCTATTACCTTTGATCCTTGGTCTTTTCAGGTGAGGGAGGTAACCACGGGGGAAATACTCAAAACCGGCAGCACTAAGAATGGGATGTATGAGTGGTTGGATTCAGTGTCTCCTTCCCATAAAATTTGATTTCTCTCCACAATAAAAACTTCCATGACTCAATGGCATTCTCGTCTTGGTCATCCAGCTTTAGATGTTTTAAATCGTGTTTTCTCTAAGTCCTCTTTACCATTTTCTAATAAGATCTCATCTCCTTTGTTATGCAACTCTTGCTCCATTAATAAAAGTTACAAGCTTTCCTTTGGAACAAACACGATTTCATCTTCTCGCCCTCTTGAGCTCATTTACTTTGATGTTTGGACATCTCCCCTTTTCTCTTTTGATGGATACAAATACTATTTGATACTCATTGATAATTTTACTCGATATTCTTGGATATATCCTCTTAAACGGAAGTCACAAGTGCTTGAAACTTTTACATGTTTTAAATAACTTGTTGAAAATCGTTTTCAATCCAAAATTGTTACTTCCTATTCTGACAAAGGCGGAGAGTTTCAGGCTCTTACACCTTTCTTATCAAAGAATGGAATCACGCATAGAACCTCTCCTCCACATACTTCTGAACATAACGGGATTTCTGAGCGTAAACATCGACATATTGTTGAAAATGATTTGGCTCTTTTATCTCACTCTCATATGCCTCTCGAATATTGGTCTTTTGCGTTTTCCACTGTTGTTTATCTCATCAATCATTTGCCATCTTCTTCACTTAATTTTCAAATCCCCTTCGAGCTTCTTTTCCAAGAGAAACCGAATTACTCAAAACTTAGAATCTTTGGATGTCTTTGTTATCCTTGGTTAAGGTCTTATTCGGCACATAAGCTTGACTCAAGGTCTACTCCTTGTGTTTTTGTGGGTTACTCCTCTTCGCAAAATGAATATCTCTGTTTCGATAAATCCAAGTCTCGGCTTTATGCTTCTCGACATGTTGAATTCTATGAAACTAATTTTCCTTTTCAGACTTCCGCTCCAGCTCCTTCTTCTTCGTCTTTACTATTTTCTGAGACACCACCATCGTTATCCCTCTCTGCTACCACCCTGCCTTCACCACTCATTCCTCCTGTTCTTAGTATGTCGACCCCTGGAGAAGCCTCCTCACCATCGGAAATACCTGGACAGTTGGTGACAACACATGACGATGTCGGCTCATTGTATCTGCCTCGCGAACCCTCTGGCTCCACGACCGCCTCTGTTTCTGCGATTGCAGATTCTGAATCGATTACTCCAGAGTCTGCTGCGGCATCTTCTTCCCTGGTTTCTCCTGCAACTTGATGTACATACAATTTCATTAATATTTTAGTCTGTTTTAGCTTAGTTTTCATTCATATTTAGGTTGTAAATAAGCATATTAACTTTAGAATGCATCATTTAGAGTCTTGAGTCTAGCTTAGGTTCATATTGCATTTTGCATCCATCTTTCTTGCATTTGTAGGTGCTCTTTTGGATGGACCTTGGGAGGCTCTAATGGTGGATTCAAAGTGGGATTGGAGCTTAAAAATCATGGAGAAAAGAGGTTAGAAGCATAGGGAAGAGATGGGGATCAAACAAGATATCAAAGTAGAGCAAAAGGCCATCAAAACTGCTCAAGTATGCTCCCATCGACCACATGGGTCGATGGCCATCCACCTTGGGTCGATGGCCAACAGCCCAGACAGAAATGGAGCCTCTTCTTTCGTAGGTTGCCAGCCATCGACCCTGGGTAGGCTCCCATCGACCAGATGGGTCGATGGCTGACATCATGACCGCCAAAAACCCTTTGTTTTAGGGTTTTCTCTCATCTCTTTTAGTATAAATAGACCTCTAAGCTTCACGAACAAAAAGCACAACTTCTATCTTATTTTTCTTCATTTTTAAAGATCAAAACTTTGTAATAACATTTGCTTTTATTTCAATAGATCTTTGGATCTCTTATCTAATCTCTCTCTTTTTAGACCTATTTCTCTAGACAATGGAAGCTCAAAGACCAGCTCTATGTCTTTGGATTTCCATGGAGTTTAGTGAGTAGATCTTCTTTTGGATCTTGATATGTGGTTAGGTTAGGGTTAGATCTAGGCTTGTAATAGACTAGTAGACTAGGTTTTGGCATAGATTCTCGCTAGATCTTGTTTTGTGCTCAAACTTAAGATTGCTTGCTAATCGACGCCTACAACGTGTTCGATGAAATGCTTGAGCCAACAAGGTTTAGGTTTTTCATCTTGGGCTACGAGAGTAGTTTGCCTAAAGGGATTCCAAGATGCTATATGGTTATAAGGGCTTGAGGAATACTATCACTTACTTGCTTAGATAAGCGAAATCCGAGAGGTGAGATTTATAGTGGGTATGGGTGAATAGACCTCCGTCACGAGAGTGGGTTGGTCGACAATGAGGGGATCCTTGATCGGGGAATAGCTTTAACCGTTTAATAAAGTCTTAG